>JAAEAF010009110.1:0-29557 GCA_011037195.1 Triatoma infestans
TCACCATAGAGGATCTGACTGTAGCGTTCTCTTAAAAAATTCCTCAACGCGGAAGTACACGCACTTTACTAGTTTGATTTTTTATCTTGTGTTTTGGGCGATTTTGTGCTGCAAAAATGGCTCCAACGATTTTCTTTAAACTTTAAACATCAACCACACATACAAAGAGGTACAGTTTTTATTAGAAACGTTTCTCCGGAAAAATGCATTGAAGGCACTTTTGGTGGAGGGGTGGGGTTAGTTTCCATCTAAAGTGCTATTTCAGTTTATTAGACAATTCTGCCATCTAAATAATGTTAATAAGAATTAAATATGTTGTTGAAATTTCGAGTTTGAAAAAATCGGATAACCGGAAGTGCGTTTACTTTACCACTTTACTAAATGATTTATTCACTTTTTCGCAATTTTCTCAAAAATGGCTGACGATTTTTTTGAAACTTCGGATATAAACTAAACATGCAAAGATCTTCAACTTTTATCGAAAACATTTCTCTGGGAAATTTCTTTTAAGAGCACTTTTAGGGGAGGGGTGGGGTTAGATTTTCATCAAAGTGCTATCCTAGTTCATTACACAATTCTATCATCCAAACATAATTAGTTAGAAATAAATAGATGAAATTCCGAGTTTCCAGGAAAATTAGTAAACCGGAAGTGCGCTTTTACTGAACATTTCTTCATTTTTTTCGACGAATTTCATTAAATTTGGTACACAAACTATAAATTTGTTCATTATCATTTTGAGAACTGGAGTAAGAGAAAGTTGTGTGAGTGTTTCACACCAGATTTTTTTACGTGTAGAATGGCAGGGAAATCAAGGACAAAAACAAACCACTATTTTATCGTTTTAACACGAAAAAAATATTGCGGTCCGCTTAGTTTCGTGTTCAACCTTTTCCCCCCCACTATACACTGAAGTTTAATTTTCAATATTTACAATAAAATCTCTAAATTTTTTAAGGCAAGATTATTATAATAATAATACAAATTATTTAATTTGGAAATAATAGTAATTACCAGAAGTTTTTTTTGCAAATTTTCCAACATTACTGTACAATCAATATTATTATATTCAATTAAATACTACAAACTGGAAATTACCAGAAAAACTGGACATATTAGGAAAAAAAAAATGATAAACATCATATCTGGGAGCGCCAAAAATTACAGGAAATCTAGCGAGTATCAAAATGAAATTTATATCGTATAAATGCCTTGAAAAATAATACCTACACTTATCCAGATTACTAAATCTCAGTTGACTTAAAATTATCTACTTCATAATACTTTGAATATTATTAATAATTTTCAAATATAATTCACCTGCGCTGAAAATAAAAAGGAATGAGGATTAAGTTTTCGTCTAAATTGCTGTTTTAATTTATTATACAATTCTATCATTTATATAATATTAATTATGTTATTAAATATGTTGCTAAAATTCCGAATTTGAAAAAAAAATCGAGTGACTGAAAGTGCGACTTTACTCTGTATTTTTTAATTTTTTTAATCAGTTTCCGGCTATTTTTTTTCCATGAAAATATGGACGCATTACATTAAACTTGATATACTAGGTATACACACACACACACACACACACACACACACACACAGACACAGACTTGATCAAGTTTGATTGAAACATTTTCTGAGAAAATTCATTCCATGAAAGTGTCCTTATATTAATTATATATAAAATTCATTAAACACGAAATTTTAAAATTCATTAACCGGAAATGTGACTTTTTTAATTTCAATTATTCGTGATTTTTGTCGAAAACAGCTCTAACGATTTTCTTAAAACTTTGTTTTTACTATCTACATATATAAGGGAGGGAGCGAATACACTCTCCTGTGGGCCGGAAACTGTCTGTCGCAGAACCGCTAAGTGACGGCAAGGCCTGGCTCAGGACCACAAAAGGTGAGAAGGATCCCTTCCTAGCCAGCCTGTATTCCAATACCTTACAATAGTAAGGAGGATGACGATATATTAACTAATTGTTGGGCAAGTTTAATGTCGTTGCGCTGCCAATGTATTTATTATTTCCGACGTATGTCTAGATTTCCTTTTATGCATCCTTTTGTTGGGGAGCATAAAAATAATTATAAGTTTTTATTAAATATGTATGAGGAGGTTAGATCAAACTATGTAAAACTGTTCGAAGTTGTGCACGTGTGACTGGATGTGCGCAAGATCATCATAATTTTAAGCATTTAAACGTTTTAAATTACGATTGCAATAATGAACTGGATATACGAGGTGTGTAAATTAAGTAATGAGACTGATTTTCTAGTGTTCGATCTGGCAACACTGGAGACGCGGTGCATGCGTGGTAAGGCAAGTAAACATCTAATACACGTCCAGTGCAAATTTGAAAATGCTAGAGTTGTTGCACTGTCCGTAGTGACTTTTTTTATGAGCAAGGTTTTTTTCAGTGCGTTTTAAAAATGAGTGACATCAATTACGAGCAACGGTGTGCTATCAGGTTTTGCTTCAGACTTGGGCACAGTGCAACGGAAACGTTTGAAAAACTGTGCCAGGCCTATGGAGACAATGTTTTGTCGAGAGCACAGGTTTTTAGGTGGTTTAAGTCGTTTGCAGAAGGAAGGGAATCAATTGAAGACGAGCCTCGCAGCGGAAGGCTTCATCTTCAAGAACCGACGAAAATGTTGGCAGAATCCGCGATCTCGTGCGTTCAGATCGTCGTTTGACAGTCCGAATGATCGGCGAAGAGTTGAATTTGACTCACACAACCGTTCATCAAATTTTGACTAATGAATGGGGGGATGAGAAAAATTTGTGCAAAAATGGTTCCGAAAAATCTTTCACACGAGCAAAAAGACATCAGAAAGGAAAGGAGCCTTGACTTTTTGGGAGCAATTGAAAACGATCCCAATTTTTTGGAACGTGTTATTACAGGAGACGAGTCTTGGGTGTTTGAGTATGACCCAGAAACTAAGCGTCAGAGCATGCAGTGGCACACTTCAACCTCTCCAAGGCCAAAAAAAGCAAGAATGAGCAAGTCAAAAATCAAATGCATGCTGATTTGCTTTTTTTGATAGCCAAGGAATCGTTCACAAAGAATTTGTGCCTCAATGCCAAATGGTAAACCAACATTTTTACCAAGAAGTTCTTGAGAGACTTCGAAAAAGAGTCATGCGTGTGAGACCAAACATCAAAAACAAGTGGGTGTTGCATCAGACAATGCTCCGTGTCACACCGCGATTTCTATTAATGAGTATTTGGCCAGTAATAACATTCCTGTGGCTCCTCAACCTCCTTATTCACCCGACTTGAGTCCATGTGACTTTTTTTTGTTCCCCAAACTGAAAAATCACCTCAAGGGACGTCATTTCGGAACATTGGAGAATATCAAACAGCCGAAACCGACCAACTGAAGTCTATTCCAGTATCTGCTATGACGAATGGAAGAATCGTCTTCAGCGTTGTGTGGCTTCCCAAGGTAGTTACTTTGAAGGAGACAATGTTGAATTGTAATTTTATTTGAATAAAAAAAAGATAAAAAATCAGTCTCATTACTTAATTTACACACCTCGTATTTATGGGTTATTGGCAGCAGTATGGCAAAGTTAGGTTATTAAATGTATTTTGGTTAATTGATATATTCGACATTTAAATACATGAAAAGCGAGTAAAAATGATTTCGATAAATTATCTGATTACTACAACTCAAAGTACAATGAGGGAGAAACTGGAAGGTACTGATTATCATTTTCCTGAAACTGTATCTATTATTGACTTATCCGCTGCTGGACCTAATTATTTGGAATATTTTTATGATAATTCTTCTATTAAAAATGATGTTATTTCAGCAACATGAAATCCGCCGCCTAAGACTAAGGATATTGGTGAGACCACTACGGCGTCTGTTAAGAAGAGAGTTATTTCTAGTCGTGCTAAAATACGTATTAAGTGGAATCCTAGGTATAATACTGTTGATGATTTATTAAATGATTCTATTACTGCTGATAGATTTTTATTTAAAATTAAAATTAATAGACCGCCTCCACTACTGTACATAACACCCTTTTAATGCTGAACATAAAAATGAAAATATTAAAGATGGCACGCAGATATATATGCATCATATATTACATGTAGATTTAGAGTATATTATAGATTTCAATTCAGTGATAGAATATATTCTGAGATTGTATAATATTTGTTTTTAGATGGAAATAAATGGAATATTTTATGAATTGGAGAGGAGTTTCAATTTGTCAACATTGCCACCATACTTTTATAAAGTATTAACTTTAACTTTAATCATGCGAGATTAAAATTTGTGGTGTTTTGTGTCATAAACTCTATACCATATGATATGATTGTAGCAATATTAGAGAATATGCACAATAATGTTTCTGGCAGGAATCTAACTAAGATTTAATAGTTTATACTTTGACTGTGTAGCGAAAAAAGCATATACTTTTTCGATATGAATCATATTTAGTAAAGGAAAAGGTCATGCAAAATATAGGTGGCATGAAATATTCATTGCCACCAGTTTTATCTTGCACGGATATTTACGCACTGGACCATGAATGTAAACTAAAATTGAGGAAAATTGGACCGGTCTGCCCTCTCATTTCCTTCTATTCCCGCATGTCCGGAAAGAGCTGCACTTTGCCCTTCTGAGCTAGAGTATTATGCCTTCTCCTATATTCGCCCACAAATTTCGACTCGGCTAGCTTAAAGCCCTTAATAAAATGTATAAGCCAACAAATTGTTACAGTACACGGCCAACTCGGCCGCTAATTTGATTTGATTTTATTTTATTTTATTTGTTTTTAAGGTTTAATGGGGAAAATTTGTAAGGAAATACGTAAAGATGAATGTATCGGAAAATTAGATTCCACCTCCACGTAATTGCCAGGTAAGAGTTTTCTTTTTTTCTTATTTGTTCGCACAACTGGAGAATGAAGTGAAATCAAAGGGAAAAAAAAAGAAAAAAAGAGGAAGAAGACGATACACCCGTCTTTACGTATTTCTGGTGAGGAGGGGATCCTAAAAGTATTGAGGAAGTTCAGTCAGTAATTAGGCCGTTAGCTGAGGGGGCTAAGACAGTTGGCTACGAACTAATTAACACGGGTTCAATCCCCGCGGTGATAGATATTTATTTTTCTTTTTTTAGAATTATTTTCTGGTGTAAAATTTCTTTTTATTTCAGGTATATGAACGCCTCCGTTTCCTATTTTAATTTTAAATTGTTTTAATAAAACCTTAGGGTTATTATTAATTAATAATATTTAAGTAATTAACAGTCCTTTGATAAGACCGTACCTTTGGTTCCTGTGGGGCTTCCGTCACTTTCCCCACCAGACCCCTTCCCCCCAAGTGACGTGGCGCCCAACCGTTATTATATTATTTATTATTATTGTTATTATTATTTATTATTCAATTCCTTTAGTGTGATTATTTATATTCAATCGGAACCCACCCCTTCTCCTTCTGAGCGTGGGCCCTGAATGTAGTGTTACAAAATATCTACATAATCTTTGTAAATTTTAGGCCTAGCTGGAAGGATTAAGATCCGAAAACGATGAGAATCAAGAAAGAGGAGCGTGTGGCTAGAATAGAATAGAATAGAAGGGGGGGTGAGCCTCATTCCACTGCGACCTACAAATTGAGGTCTATTGTGGATCCCCTTAAATTACAGAACAGCCCCCAGCTTTGCCCTCCTAATCAATCCTAGCAAAGCTGAGAGCGGCTCCGTCATGAAGCTTTCAGCTTCGGGATTGCCCGTCCCCAATTGAAGAAACCTAATCCTCGCCAGGCCGGCGCACTCAGGATGTGCGCCGGGGTCTCCTCCTCTACCTTGCAGAATCGGCATACCGCACTATCCGCAAGTTGTAGGTGGTGCATGTGTCTATTCAGCTACAATGCCCTGTTAGTAGACCCACAATTAACCTTATATCCCTTCGGGTTTGGCTCAGTAGGTCTTTGGTAAATTTAGGCAAATGTCTTTTAATGAAGAGCTTTGCCTGCCTCTGTCCTGGTGTTCCCTCCCACCAACGCAGACGCTGATCTTCTATCCACCCCCTGATAGAAGTTTGAATGAGGCTCCTGGACAAGCCGCAGAAGGGTTCGGGGCCTATAAAGGTATCCTGCGAGCCCTCCCTCGCTAGGGCATCCGCCCTCTCATTGCCCAGGAACCCCGCATGTCCCGGCACCCAGGCGAGTGTCAGTTTATTCCGAGTACCCACCTCGGTGAGGGCAAGTAGGCAGTCCCACACCAGTCTTGAGACTATTTGGTGTGAGGAAAGTGCCTTCAGGGCTGCCTGACTGTCGGAGTATATGGCCACTCTTCTACCCACTATCCTTTGCCTTATGATCTCCCTAGCGCAGAGTTGTAACGCCACGACTTCAGCCTGAAAGACCGTGGCGTACTTCCCTAGGCTGGCCTTAATTTTAACTTTAGGCCTGCCCCCGTAGACCCCAGCTCCGACCCCAGTCGGAGTTTTGGATCCATCTTATACCAGATCGAGTTACCGAACAGGGGTGTGTCGCAGCCCCATTCGCCTCTGCTCGGTATTACAATATGGAAGTTCCTTTCGAAGAAATAGCGTGTGGCTATCATGGACATAATTCTCAGATACTGTCCATCATTAAGGAACCAAACATTTATGACTTCGATATCGAAGACAAAATAATTGCAGTGTTTGAAGATGATATATATTTCGTCAATAATGTTATTAACCAGCCATCTTTGGAAATCAGCAGATCAATAAGTTTTAAGTCTATACTATGATGTTAATCTTTTCTCAATGACATAAATCTAAATTTTTTTAACTAAATAAAAAAATCTATTAAAGAGAATTAATAGCTAATTAATATCATTGAACATGAAAACAAATGATTAATTCTAAAAAATGATAAAACTATAATGGAAAAAATAAAACTATTAATTACTTATTACCATGTACAGAGGACCAAATGTATCATATCAAATAATAGTTGAAAGTAGAGTTAAAGTGAATCGTAAAAAGTAAAGTTTTATAGCTAAATGAGTAAAACATTATCAAAAGATTTAATGACCAGCGCAACGTTTGAACAAAAACACACACACATACACAGAGAGAGAGAGATTTTAAATGTTTGCTTTTCTTATTTGTATTTATTTGATTTTTTATTATTTCTATTTAACGATGTTTACTTTTATTTGATCATGAAATGGTGAAAGTTTTATTTAAGAATATATAAATAAATGTTTGATTGAAGAAATGGCGGAACTGACAACAAAAAATCAACTCCTTATTGCTTTTTAAGTCACAGATGGTATTTATTTTCTCTTACTACTGTAAGAGATGGTATTGAGATGTTCTTGAACTAATTTAGTTTTTTCTCTTGGCCACTATTTCTCCTTGGATGGACCATGATTTTACTAGCTCAAATCGTTCCTTTAACAAAATTTGTTCAGCTGAACGGAATGTGATCCCAGGACTGAGCTGACCTATCCATCACATGGGCAAGCTGGATATGCTATTGAAATGTTATTGTTGTATGTTTGTAGTAGCACGAGCGGTTTAGTAAAAGGGCTTGTAAGTGTATATGTTTAAGAGAAAAGTATTAGAAATAATCAAGAGATCACCACTGTTTTTGAAATAAATATATTCTCTAAGTGAATTTAAATGGTTTACAATATTCACAATTATATCTTAATAAATCAGATGTTTATCTAGAATAAAGGCAAATCTCTATCATTGGCACTGAGTTTATAAGAGCGATTCCTGAAGCAAGTGTTCTAGCTTTGAAAGCAGAATGCAGACTGTCCGAAAGAATGCCCTGCTCTTACAAAACAGTTGGCCAAGTGGCATTGTATTAATTTAAGGATTCTTGCGCCTTTGTCTCTTGGTTTGCATTGACATAGATTGTAGTATACCTGGCTCTATCCACATCACTAAATACACTATTACATAATTTTCACAAAACTATTTTCCAAAACTATTATTTTTCCATTTCGTTCTTCCACTACACTATGATATGGAATTTATGAAGATAAGCACGATTTTTTGCAATGTCCTCTTAAAACTTGGATTAATAAGTAATCTGTTTTAGTGTAAGATTTCTGTCTTGAAAGAAACTGCCTGCCTAGTGTTCCATCCTTTATCAGAATGGGGCGCGGTTATTGTTTTCAATAAGCCAATAATTGTTGTGGTTGGTTCCGCAGAGCTGGAAAGCGATATTTTCCATGATAGCCTGCTTCTTTTTGTGGCCATCGACCGGTTTAGGGCGTTCGCCCCTATCATCGGGATTTTTTTTTGTGTCAGTGTGATAACAGATTTACACAGAGAAGATCTATGTTATCACACTGGTTTGACAAAAAAGCATCCTGATGATGGGCGAACGTCCTAAACCGGTCGATGACCACAAAAAAGAAGCAGGTTATCATGGAAAATATCGCTGAAGCCAATAATTCTTCAATGTAGGTACGAGTTATTTTACTATATCTCTTATACTTTACAATACAAAATAATCTCGAGACTTGTGGAACTGCCTAACTAGGTCCTAAACGAGATGGGTGCTCGGAAAAAGCAGACACTCGCCTGGATGTCCGGGACATGCGGGGGTTTCTGGGCAAGGAGAGGCGAACGCCCTAGCGAGAGAGGGCTCGAAAGATAACTTTACAGGCCCTGAACCCTTCTGTGGGTTGTCCAGATGCCTAATTCATACTTCTATCAAAAGCTGGATAGAAGAATAGTGTCTGCAATGATAGGAGAGAACACCAAGACAGAAGCAGGCTAAACTCTTCATTAAGAGACATATGCCTTAATTTACTAGGGACCTATTAAGTCATAGCCGAAGAGACATAAGGCTAATAATACAGGGTCTATTAACAGGGCTCTGTAGGCTGAATAGGCATATGCATCAATTACTACTTGTTATGCCGATTCTGCAGGGTCGAGGAGGAAATCCCGGTACATATCGTTTGTGAGTGTGCCGATCTGATAAGGACAAGGTTTCTTCAACTGGGGATAAACAATCCCGAAGCCATCAGCTTGATGCACAATTAAATGTAAAAAAAGAGGAATGTATAAACTAAAGTCAGTGTTTATCATACAGTTTATCAAAACGAAACACCACAAAATAAAGAAACCTACGAGGAAAAAATCTTAGAACCATTCAAGAGCCCTACTTCAATAGATTGACTTTCAAAATAAATCAAACTATATATTTAATTTATTGAATATATCTAAAAAAAAAAAATTTCAAAGTTTTAGAAAGAGTGTTTTATTAAAAAAAGAGAAATTGCAAACATTTCATGATAATTTATATTCAAACAGGAAGTTTTATATTTATAACGAGAGCGTAATGTAAGGGAGAAACGTGGAGATTTCTATTACTCCGTAAATTGTGATCAGACGGTATATGTTCACTTGGTATATAAAACTTGGTGGGGAGGGACTCACCCCAAGTTTCTACTAGCCCTAATGAAAGAAACAAATATATAAAATTAGATACAATCGAGACCGTGTATAATGTATAGAGTAACAACCTTTTACTATAATACATACTACATCAATGCTGTTCTGGTTTAAACCGGTTCAAACATTGGGAAATTTATAGATTATTCCATTATTTTACAAATAAATCTGATGAGGAAACTACACATGAATTTCTCCTTATTCTGCAATTAATACAATTAATTATTAAAAGTGATAAATTTTCATTAAACTTAATGAATTTTTATTCAATTGCCCCCTAACATAGATACAGTGATGGTGGGGGACACATATTGCTTAGCCGCACCTAGTGGCTCAGTTTGAACGTGGATAGATGCATCAATTCTTATACTTCAGTGTTTTAAAATATCAGTTCATTAAATTTAGTCGAAAACTATAGAACTTATATAAATTCTGTTCATAAATTATGACAATAGTACAAAGCAGATTAGCTACCAATAAAACCATTTATATATCTTTGCACAAAGGTAATAACTATAAATCTGGATTACCTAAACTTATGTAAAGTTTTTAATATAAATCAAGAAGAAAATTTAAAAATCATTTTTATTTTCACTCAAAATTCGTCGGTATTTATTCATGAAGAAAAATAGCAAAAACTGAAAACAAAAACTGTTCAGTAAAAGCACACTTCCGGTTTACTAATTTTACTTGAAACTCGGAATTTTGGCCATCTATTTATTTATAATTAATTTTGTTTAGGTGATGGTAGAATTGTATAATCAACTATGATAGTACTTTAGAGAAAAATATAACCCCATCCCATAACCCCAAAAAGCTTCCTTAAATGACTTTATCAGGAGAAATGTTTTGAAATAATTTGTAGCACTTTATATGAATAGTTTACATTATTAGTTCAAAGTAAATATTTGATGTTGTCCTAGAGAAATTAGTAGAAAACCGAAAAATATTATTCAGTAACAAAAAAAAACGCACTTCCGGTCAGTCGATTTTCTTCAAACACGGAACTTCAATAACATATTATTAATTAATATTATTTAAGATGACAAGAATTGTATAGTAAACTGAAATAACACTTTAGAGGAAAAACATAACGCTACCTCTACCCCCAAAAAGTGCCCTTAAATGAAGTGCCCCCAAAAAAATGTTTTTAAGTAAAAGTTGTAGATCTTAGTATGTGTAGTTGATATACCAAATTTCAAGAAATCGTTGAAGCCATTTTTGAGAAAATCGCAAAAAGTGAAAAAAAAAAAACATCAAGTAAAGTGGTAAAATTTTCGGTTGAGGAATTTTGACAGATAACCTATTGTCAGATCCTATGGTGATACCTAAACGGAATATCAAGTTTCAAGTTTCTACGATTTGTCGTTTTTGAGCTATGCTGTTCATATACGTAGTACATACAAACACCACTTTCTAAAAAAAACTCCATTTTTGACCCTTGGAGGCCTCAAAACGTGTATTGATATTGAAAAATTTGACACGATTACAGTACTTCCTCTTATTAGGAGTAAGAGAAAGTAAAAATAAAAAGATAAAATTTTTGCAAAAAAAAATACACACACAGAGTTTTTATCTCTTTATTCTGTAAGAGAAAGTAAAGAGTAATTTCTGGTATTTTATCCGCCTTAGCATGCGCATGCATTTGGTTCCTGACCGGATTCGGATTTTCATCCATCGTCAGAGCAAATTCACCAAGTTTCTCGTAGAGAGCTGATTTCAACTTAATATTTCTGTTACACTCACACTTGTTGGTTTGTTGGTTGCATACATATGGGGAAGGTTATAAGGTTATGTTACTATGTATGTATATGTTTAATGACAAAATGGAATTATTATAAATTATGATTAGACATTAGAAAATAGTGTGTAAACTTGTGAGCAACAATTTTTTATTTAAAATATTTATTCTTGTAAAATATTTAAGGGGCTATTTAAGGGGGGAGGAATAGGGTTATGTTTTTTTCTAAAGTGCTATCTTAATTGATTATATAATTCTACAATTCCAAAAATAGTGTATAATGTCTAATCATAATTTATAATGTACACATAGTAACATAACCTTATAACCTTCCCCACATGTATACAACCAACAAACCAACAAGTGTGATTGTAACAGAAACATTACGTTGAAGTGAACTCTCAGCACGAACTTGGTGAATTTGCTGTGACGATGGATGAAACTCCGAAACCAGTCAGGTATCAAATGAATATGCATGCTACAGCGGATAAAATATACCAGATATAATCCAGCATTGCAGACCCATCCACATATTCAATAAAGTAATTGTTTGCTGCTATATTGTATGATTGTTTTTTTATACTTTGGAATCTACTTATAAATGAAGAAATTAATAGAAAAAAAGAAATTCAAAGAAAAAGATTGTTGCAAAAATTAGAAACTAATTCTAAGAACCAATCAAAATATTATTACTACATGTCAAGGGGGCTGTTACCATAGTTAAAAAACTTTCACTATAGAATCCCCCACCAATCAGAAAAAAAAAAATGGTCGCCACCAGTATTTTATATATATAACGTATAAAACTTGAAAATGAAACACTCATATGACTTTTTTACTTTCTCTTACTCCTAGTAAGAGGAAGTATTGTAATCGTGTCAAATTTTCGATATCGAGTTTTCACCGGAATATCCGTTTTGAGGTCCCCTGAGTCCAAAAAAGTGGTTTTTAGCGAATGGTCTGTTGTGTGTGTGTGTGTGTGTGTGTCTGTGTGTGTGTATGTATGTGAACAGCATAGCTCAAAAACGAAAAATCGTAGAAAGTTCAAACTTGATATTACGTTTAGGTATCACCATGGGATCTGACGGTGCGTTATGTGTCAATATTCCTCAACCGGAAGTACCACTTTACTAGTTGTTTTTTTTACGTTTTTGCAATTTTCTCAAAAATGGCTCCGAAGATTTTCTTTAAACTTGCTATATCAACTATACATACAAAGAGCTACCAACTTTTATTTGAAACATTTCTCCAGGAAAATTCATTTAAGGGCACTTCTGGGGGAAGGGGTGGGGTAGGTTTTCATCTTAACTGCTGTTTCAGTATTAGACAATTCTGTCATCTAAAATAATGTTAATTAGAATTAAATGTTGTTGAATTCCGAGCGTTTTGAAAAAAATAAGATAACCGGAAGTGCGTTTTTAACTGAAATATAATTTCCAGTTTTCTGGTATTTTCTCTCGAAAATGGTCCCAACGATTTTCTTTAAACCCAGTTGTTAACTACACAGACAAAGAGCTACAACTTTTATTTGAAACTTTTCCCCTGATAAATTCATTTAAGGGGACTTTTGGGGGAGGGTGGGTTATGTTTTTCTTTAAAATGCTATCACAGTTGATTATACAATTCTGTCATCCAAATTGAAATAACTAGAAATTAATATATGACCCAAATTCGAGTTTCAAGGAAATTAGTAAACCGGACAGTTTTACTGGACAGTGTTTTCACTTTTCGATGAATTTCATTAAATTTGGTACACTAACTATAAAATTTGTCAATTATAATTTTGAGTACTGGAGTAAGAGAAAGTTGTGTGAGTGTTTCACACCAGATTTTTATACAAGTTTTCACAATTCTAATAGGAATTTTTTATTTTGTTTTCCTCTTACTCCTAGTAAGAGGAGAGGAAGTATCGGGCGATCTGTCATATTGTCGAAATTGAGTTTTCACCCCTGATTCAAGTTGTTAACAAAATGGTATACCCCTGTTCTAGACAATGGCTGAATAGCAGAAGTCTAGGAGGGGGGCAGAACAAAGAATCCATACAATTAATAAATAATAAATTTCAATCAATCATTGGACAAAAGTTAAAAGTTGTTTGAGGGGGTATCTTTGACACATCTGATTTTGATGATCTCTATAATGAACTACATTGTGCAGTTTTTTTTTAGAAACTATGTTTAATTTGTTCAGTTTTGTATTTATTCATTCAGCTTTTTTGTTTTTATTAAATATAATAATTATCCATGAATAAACAATTTTTGAATGAAAAAAAAAAGGAAATTTTTTTCAGCTGCGTGCTGGATCTTAAAAAACAAAATGGCTTCCTGTGTTTTTGCCTCGTCGGCCCATAAAATAAAAGATAAAAAAATCTGGAATTTCCTCCGTTAATACACTAATATGAGTCAAAAAAGTAAGTCGGCGCTCTTGACCCCCCGTTCGTGAAACCCCTAAACAATGTGGTACCTAAAATGGCTTATTTGATAATTTCCGGTGTATTTCCTACACGACAGTTTTACTAATTCCCAGAACTCTAGCCGCATTTCTAACTGAAGTGTTAGGGATTCTCCTGCACATACAGTAAGTACATCAAGCTCAGTATCGAATGTACGAACATTTCGAACTGAAGTGTTAAGCCGGCTACACACGTAACTGCATACTTGAACGGTATACATGCGCAAGTCTTTTGCGCAAGTATACATGTGATCCACACGGCTCATGTATACTTGAACAGATAGCAGCTGGCGACTATGGCCGAAGACGACGATCTCGCTTTAGCTGCTTTTGTTTTAATTTACCAAAGAAAAAGTCACCGAAAAGATCGTTCTTTGCGGTGTAAAGAATGGCTGAAGAAACGAAAAAGCTATTCACACATTAATTTATTAAGTGAATTGAAATTTTACGCAAGGGACTGGCATAATTATCTGAGAATGGATGAAGAAACTTACCTTCACCTTTTATCACTAGTTACTCCTTTGATTAAAAGGCATAAGCAACATCATTTTTCCCCTTATCGTGGTAGTCTTTGCACTTTACATTCCACAGACACGGTTCGCTTTCATAGATATGAATAAATTCTTCTATAATTGATCTATGCCCCTTCCTAAAATTAACCGTCATAATTATTTACAAATTATATATTTTAATAATATATAATCTTTATTCACTTTTAGTGACTGAGAGGTTGCACAATGACGTTTTAAACATGAACAAGATGGCGCGCACAAGTATGCAGTATGAAATTTTAAACATTTTCTGACTTGTGCAAGTTTCCCATACAAACGATCAAGTATGCATGTACAAGCGGGCTGAGCATGTATACCGTTCAAGTATGCAGTTACGTGTGTAGCCGGCTTTAGGGATTCTCCTGCATATACAGTAAGTACATCAAGGTCAGCATCGAATGTACGAACATTCCTAACCCTATTTCTTGGCTCTTGGCGAATGACACTGCTAAAGAAGCGGAATGTTGCAGCAATACCAACAATCGATTTCCAGCTTGGGTGTCTTCGTTCAGAAAATCACTCCTGGTTAAACCCTTGCAGCTGTTTAAGCTTGACGACGGCATTAACAAAAATATCATACATCAAATGTCCGTACGGTTATTTAGTTTGTCGAATATAGACGGTTCATCTTGCCGGATCGAATGGAAGTTTGAAGTAGACTGAAAGTATTTTAAAAACAAGGCATTGTTTACAACTTATAGAATTAAAACAGTAAACAATATAGTATTTGTGTAAACATTCATCTTGCATTTTTGTTTTTGCCCATTGGACAGACTCTTTTACGTTTATCCATAACTGTTTTTTATTACTATGTCAGCGGTAAAACAACTTTTTTTTTTGTTGAAAAATTCATAACCTGGGAACTACAGAAGCAATTTTAATTTTTTAAAAACAATAAAGTAAAGTTTGGTGGGGGATTCTATAGTGAAAGTTTTTTAACTATAGTAACAGCCCCCTTGACATGTAGTAATACTATTTTTTGATTGGTTCTTAGAATAAGTTTCTAATTTTGCCACAATCTTTTTCTTTGAAATTCTTTTTTTCTATTAATTTCTTCATTTATAAGTAGATTCCAAAGTATAAAAAACAATCATACAATATAACAGCAAACGATTTACTTTATTGAATAAAAAAAAAAGTACTTTTAGAATTCATAATAAAAAATAGGGGTTCCGATTTAAAAAAAAAAAATTTTTTTGTCCCTGTAACCTGTATATCAGCAGTAGAATTTTTTATTTTTATAATATCATTAGATACTACTCAAAAAATAAAGGAAGTTATGATTTGAATTTTTTTTTTCCCATCATCAATAATTACCGTGAAAAAAGGGGTGCACAACTCAGCCCGGGGACACCTTGTATTATACGTTTGCAATATATTTATTGATACTTTAGAGTGAAGTATTTATGACACTCCCCTCCCTCTAAACCCCTTTAAAAAAATGTATTTTCTCAGATAAATATTTCAAGTAAAATTTGTGGATCTTTATATGTACAATAAAATAATACGAAAATCATTTCTGAGAAAATCGAAAAATAAAAAATCAGAATAATTCATTCTACAATAGAATGGTACTTCCGGTTGAGGAATTTTAACAGATAACTTATAACCAGGGGTGCATTATTAGTGATATTTAATTTATTATTTGATATTACTTTTTTTTAATTTATTTATTTGCTTATAATCATATAGATTGTAGTAGGAGTTGTTGTAAATACAATATAATAACGAATTTGTTAGGGCTATAGATAATACAAAAGTAAATTCAGTAAGAAGAAGAAATAAAAACAAAATAAAACATTTTGAAAATAAAATAAGTAAGTTTCCCTTTTATAAATATAAATGAAATTAAAAATTCTCTATAATAACTTCCTAGGACGGAAATAAGAACGGACATTACACAAAATAATTTGAAACAGAACAGAAAATATCCAGAAAAAGAAAAAAGAAATTTAGAGAAATAATGAAAATATAAGAAAAACAGATATTATATAAAGGTACGTAATATACTTATATTATATAATATGTAAAGTAAAGTAATGCCTATTTTTTTCAGGCGGGCTTAACGTCCAACTACCAAATTAGGTACGCGTGGACTGGGGCGGAAGCACATACTTTACTGTTAATATTTTTCATATCAATATAAAATTTAGTAGTTATACGCGGGACTCGAACTGGTATCCTTCCACTTACAAGTCCATACTCATAACCACTACACCAACACCCGCCCATATGTATATGTATGCTAAACATAGTGATATGTATTTAAAGCGGCCTCTACACGGTCAATAATATTGACAATACTTTAGACTAATATTGACAATAATATTGATCATGTAAGGTGAAAAAATTGTATTGATGGTCGGTATTGACAAGAAGTATTGATGAAATTCAGATTTTCTGATTTTCGTGTATTAATACTGAGAATCGGAGGGAATATTGATAATAATATTGACCGTGTAGGGGCGGCGCCAATATTTCCATCAATATTCAGTTCAATAGTTTTATACAACGTTGAAACTAACCTGTACAAAACAAAACCGATACTATATAATAGGTTAAAGGATTCTATGTAATATATTAAAAGTTGACACCCCAATTAATTTAAAATTTCCATTTTAAGAAAACATTTCAGTTTGAACTCTGACAATTGCACTATTAGAAAAATCGTATGAATGTTTCGAAGTTAATTTAACTCTTATGTTTCAAAAAGGATTTTTATATGCCATGCTGTTTAATATAGAGAGAAAATCCTTTAATATCCTTCCGAATGGTAGGCATATTAAATCACTACTTGTCTACATGAAAAGTCAAGCAAACAATTTTCCTTGTTTATGCCTGATTTTGGTGGAATGTTAGATAAAGATTTGGTATTTTGCCTTCTAAGGTGTTAATAAAAAATAAATATATCTAAAAATTACCAGTATTATTATATTTTATTAAATATATTATTAGGATAAATGTTTATTTTCGAAGTTTTATAAAGGAATTATAATTAAAAGTGAAAGATAATGGAAGTAATTTAAATAAGAAACATTAGAGCTGCCCCCCTTGAGTTTTCTATACAATATTAACTAAAGTGAGCAGTAGGGTAAAGAGCTAACTATAACCTTGGGCCAAAATAATGGCTACGCAAGCTTTTGTACGATTATTCATTTTTTTAAGGTAAAAAAAAGCCAACAAAATAACGAGGACATATACGTATATTCACTCTCCTAGTGGCAGAAGTAGTAAGTGCTGAGCAACGTTATTGACTAAAGTATTGACAATAATATTGATCGTATAAGGTAATGAAATATTGAAACTGGTTAGCACGAGTATTGATGGTTAAATTGTCAATACTGATATTGACAATATTATTGACCGTGTAGAGGCCACTTAATGGTGGTCTAATAGAATGAGTATTAATCGTTCAACACAAAAAATCCCACTTTTAGAGAACTTATTACAAAAAAAAAAATATTTTTTAATTGTGAGATGGAATTAATTGAAAGTAGAGATTGAAGTTTATCTGACTGGTCATCAGAATCATTTAAATAATTTACAATATAATTCTTCCTACTATGTACTTAG
Source organism: Triatoma infestans (assembly GCA_011037195.1). NCBI lineage: Eukaryota > Metazoa > Arthropoda > Insecta > Hemiptera > Reduviidae > Triatoma > Triatoma infestans. The sequence continues at coordinate 17,758 of JAAEAF010009110.1, forward strand.
TATTGGGCAACTGACTAGGAAATGCTGGATATCGTCACTCTCTTGGCTGTTACAAACGGGACAAAACTCCTGGGGATTGAATTTATAAAGCAAACCATTTAGAGAGATATACTTCTTATTCATCAAGTGTAATTGCGAGATCAACCTGATGATCGCATGATGGTAGTAATTTTATCTTATATAAGGCTCACCTAGGCCCAGGGTAGAAATATGTTTATAGTAAAGATTAAATGAAGAGGTGATGACTGATTCCACATCGTGGCACAACAAGTTGTTATTGAAGGAGATAGTTTATTTTCGTTTTTAAAGTACCAGAATTTTGAGCAATCCATACGTCCTCGGCTTGTATTGACAGGAGACTGGTCTTTAATTTTAAGGTCCAGTTATAAGGAATGGAATACTACAGCCGGCACTATGTCTAATAAGCGCAGTATAACATTTAACTAGGTTATCAGCTGGCTTGCTCTTTAATCTAATAGTGATAATAACTCCTTGTTTTTACAACTTTATTCGCTAATCAGAATAGAACATAATGAGGTTATCTTTATCTAGTATTTACAATTAGTTCATTTCATTATCACTAATCCCGTCCTGCCAATAAGAAACTCAACTTTCTCCCTGAAACTAGATTTTAAGCGTGCCTAATTGCAATTTACTGTGACAATCAGATCGCACTAGCAGCATTAGGAGGCAGACTGCGTCAGATTGAAGATTGTTGTTGAAGAATGACGTAAAGAATTGGGAATTCTTGGCGAACCATAATAACTATTAGATGCTGAAGCATCTACCAAGAGGCCGACAGACTGGCAAAGGAGGGCACCCCTAAAATTGCCCAGGTCCTGAGGCATTCCGCGGCATCTCCGCCAGTGGGAGCTATTGAGAAATAGCTTATACGGCGACACACAACTTTATTGGACAAATATTGCGGGGTTGAGGGACTTCAAGATTTTCTTGGAGAGGGACGAAACATAGTTTCATCTTCTCGGAGAATGTGAGCACTATTCTCTGGCGTTTTTTAAAGAGAAAGAGCTGATTAGCTCTCTTTTAGGGGCACAATGGGCCGGTTAGTGGCATAAAGGCACAGCTTCCCTAAGGAGACCCCCTGTTCTAGATTAGAATTCCAGATTCATAAAAATTGCCAGATAATTTTCTGCTATTTGAGCTGTATTCACTTACATACGTGCAAACAAAAAAAAAAATCTGGTGTGAAACACTCACACAACTTTCTCTTACTCCAGTTTTCAAAATTATAATTGGCAAATTTTATAGTTTATGTACCAAAATTTAATGAAATTCGTCGAAAACTGAAAAAAACTGTTCAGTAAAAATGCATTTCCGGTTTACTAATTTCCTTGAAACTCGGGATTTCGGTCATCTATTTATTTCTAATTAATTATATTAGATGATAGAATTGTATATATAATCAAGTATGATAGCACTTTAGAGAAAAACATAACCCTACCCATTCCACTAAAAGTACCCTTACATGAATTTTACCAAAGAATTGTTTTAAATAAAGTTGTACACCTTTGTATGTGTAGTTTATGTGAGAAGTTCAAAGAAAATCGTCCAAGTAATTTTTGAGAAAATCGAGAAAAAGTAAAAAAAAACATTTAGTAAAGTGGTAAAGTAGACGCACGCCCTGGTTATCCGATTTTTTTCAAACTCGGAATTTCCAACGATATATTTAATTCTAATTAACATTATTTAGATGACAGAATTGTATAATAAAACTGAAATAGCAATTTAGATCGAAACCCCCTCCCCATAAAGTGCCCTTAAATGAATTTTTCCAGTGAAATGTTTCAAATAAAAGTTGTAGCTCTTTGTACGTGAAGTTGATATACCAAGTTTGAAGAAAATTAGCTATTTAAAGTAGTTATTTTTTGAGAAAATTCCCAAAAAAGAAAAAAATCCAACTAGTAAAGTGGTACTTCCGGTTGAATAATTTGACAGTTAACGCACCGTCAGATCCCATGGTGATACCTCAACGGTATATCAAGTTTCAACTTTCTACGGTTTTAAGTTTTTGAGTTATGCTGTTCACGTACGTACACACACACACATCACTTTTAAAATAACTTTTTCTGGCTTAGAGAACCTCAAAACAAATACTTCTTCATGAGTGTATGATAAAGTAAAAAATTAATATTTGACAGAGAAATTCGTAAGAATCTCCCATTTTTACAAGATTCCTCAAGAAGTTGCATTGAAACAAATGTTGCGCAACTTCGGGTCTATCACTGGTGGTTTTGTAAAAAGCATTGACGATCTATAAAATTTTAGTGACTCTGCATTATACTAGTCAGCGATAGGAAGCACAATTCATCAAAATATCCTGACGATGTTCGTCGAAAGCGCCTAAAACCGGTCATGACCACAATCTAAAGGAAGTTGTTGCGAAATAAAAAATCTCTGATGAACTCAAAAATTTAATTCAACATCTCCCATGTCATCAATTTGGGTTCCGAAACATGCACAATACAATTCAGCAGTGTCATCGAGTGGTAGACGAGATATCTTCAGCACTGGAGAGAAAGAAATACTGCACAGGTCTGGCACCAGATCGTGTCTGGCACCCTGGGCTCCTCTACAAATTAAAAAAATGTCTCCCATTTACTTACTTCCTCATTCTGCGCTCTTACCTCTCCGAAAGGTTCTTTCAGGTCAGTTCTGGTTCAGCTATCTCTCCTTTCTCGCCAATGAGGGCAGGGGTACGGCAGGGGAGTATCCTTGGTCCCGTCTTATACACTGTATACACATCTGACATACCCACACATCCATCCACACTACTAAGTACATATGCAGACGACACAGCAATTCTAGCTACCAGTTCAAACCCAGCATCAGCTTCACACAAATTACAGTCACATTTACAAAAATAGAATCATGGGCAAAGAAATGGAAAATAAAAATGAACCCTCACAAATGTCAACACGCCACGTTTACTCTCCGGCGGGGCTCTTGTCCTCCTACCTTCTACAACAACAACGCACTTCCCTCTACAGATCTGGTGCGCTACCTTGGGCTTTTCATAGACAAACGACTCACGTGGAACCCACACACACGACTTAAAAGACAAGCCATGACTAAACGTGCCAAAATTCTTTACCGACTTCTCGGACGACGGTCTAAATTACCAACTGAACTGAAGAGACTAATATATAACACCATAATCAAACCTATGTGGACTTACGGACTAGAGCTGTGGGGTTCAGCCAAACCGACCAACATACGGACCATACAAACATTTCAATCCAAACTACACAGACAGATAGTTGACGCTCCTTTTTACGTTACAAACCTCACTCTCCACAATGACCTTAACATCCCTTTCGTACAACAATTTGCCAAGACAAAATACCACACTGCTCTCTCACACTGCCCTAATTCCTTCGTACAGTCTCTTGCTTCTACTACCATCCCTGACAATCCACCTCGCCGACTGAACCGCCAGTGGCCCCGAGATTTCCTTCAGGACTGATCAGTGACTGGTATCCCGTAAAGAGAGCTACCACTGGGTAGTTTCTCTCCTCCCACTCTTCACGCCTCTATACTCTCTCTCTTCTCATTTACTTATTGTATATAGAACTATACAGATTGTAAATTTCTAAATAAAGAAAAAAAAAAAAAAAAAATTCAACATCTCTGTTGAAAAATTAAAAAAAGATAATAAAATATAAAATGGGGTCAACACTAAGAAAAACTTGGTAATCGTTTTAAAGGAAGAAAAAAAAAAAGAACATTTGATAAATGTGAATATAAGACATTTACTTTAAAGCGACTAAAGTGTTCCGCCAAGAAGAATATATATATATATATATACATATAAAAAGGAGACAACAAGATGGGTATAAAGAGATGGGAACCTGGAAGAAGGAAGGCAAGCTTGAAATTCCAAAATGAAGACAACTCTCATATGTCAAATACAAGATAACTATAAATTCTACGGGTGAAACATAACCGTTCGCTGTCTGCAGATGCAAAAACACATCGAAACTTGTTTAGTATTTTTTTTATTTTTTTAAATAAAAGATAGAAATATATTGTGTTTTGTTTTTGAACAATAGGTTATTATTATTCAGAATATAAATAAAATTTTAAAACCTCCTTGGAACTTGTCACAGCTGTAAAGAATAGTGCAATGTGTGGCGCCATCAATTGCAAAAGCCTGAACTTGTAAAAAAGGATACAAATAAATTCATTTGCAATATAAAGTTAGAAGTACAGATTTTCATGTGAGGTGGCATCAACTATTGTTTTCATTAGCACGTTCAATCGTGTTTTTTTTTTGTTTTTAAAGAAAAATCTAGAATGGGGACTCGACCCCAGAACACGCTAATAATATTAGGTTGTCGAGTGGTTAAAGGTTAACTAAACAGCCAACATCCAAAGAACTGGAATTATAGAAATATATAAGGGATGGGTGTTGGTGTAGTGGTTATGAGCATGGACTTGTAAGTGGAAGGACCCCAGTTCGAGTCCAGCGTATAACAACTAAATTTTATATTTGTTAAAAAAATGTTAATAGTAAAGTAGGTGCTTCCGCCCCCGTCCACGACACCTAATTTGGTAGTTCCAAAGCCGCCTGAAAAAATAGCCATTACTTTACTATAAAAATCCAGTAAATGAGAAGCAACTAAGCTAGTGTAGAATTCTTGTTCCAAACCTCAGCAAGGTAGGATGATATTTTGTTCAAAGTATTGTAATCGTGTCAAATTTTTTTATATCGAGTTTTCACTGGAAATATCCGTTTTAAGGTCCCCTGAGTCCAAAAAAGTGTTTTTTAGCAGATGGCCTGTGTGTGTATGTGAACAACATAGCTCAAAAAAGAAAAACCGCAAGAAGTTGAAACTTGATATTCTGTTTAGGTATCACCATGGGATCTGACAGTACATTATCTGTCAAAATTCCTCAACCGGAAATACCACTTTACAAGTTTTTTTTTTTTTACTTTTTTGTGTTTTTCTCAAAAATAGCTCCAACGATTTTCTTCAAACTTGGTATATCAACTACACATACAAAGAGCTACAACTTTTATTTGAAACATTTCTCTGGAAAAATTCATTAAGGGCAGTTATGGGGGAGAGGTGGGGTTAAGTTTTCATCTAAAGTGCTATTTCAGTTTGTTAGACAATTCTGTCATTTAAATAATGATAATTAGATTTAAATATGTCGTTGAAATTCCGAGTTTGAAATAAATCTGATGACCGGAAGTACGTTTACTTTACCATTTTACTAAATGTTTTTTTTTCCCCCACTTTTTTCGCGATTTTCTCAAAAATGGCTCCGAAGATTTTCTTGAAACATCATATATAAACTAAACATACGAAGATCTACAACTTTTATTTAAAACATTTCTCAGGGGAAAATTCATTTAAGGGTACTTTTAGGGGGGGTATCTTTTCCTCTAAAGTGCTATCATAGTTGATTATACAATTCTATCATCCAAACAAAATTAATTATAAATAAGTAGATGGCTAAAATTCTGAGTTTCAAGAAAATCAGTAAACCGGAAGTGCGCTTTTACTGAACAGTTTTTTTTTTTCAGTTTTCGACGTATTTCATTAAATTTGGTACACAAACTATAAAATTTGTCAATATTAATTTTGAGGACTGGAGTAAGAGAGTTGTCTGAGTGTTTCACACCAGATTTTTTTTCTTTTCTGTACTTAAAAGAACCACAAAACAAATATTTCCGTTGAAAACTCAAAAATATTTCGGTATAATTAAAAATAAACAATATACGTAAATTTTATAATAAATCTACTCAAATTAGTGGAATGCATAGAATTTTAATATTTTCGAAGTCCCAAACACGTATCCAAAAAAAATGGAATATCAGTCTCTCTGCCAGATGTATTAAAGTTTTATCGAAACAGTTTTCTCGTTGAAACTTTCTTTTAAATGATGATGGAAAGAAATTAAGAAAAAGCCCCATGATTTATTGTACGAAACAATAAAGATACGAATCTTGGAATGGCCTATTAGGAAACTAATAAACTTCAGCTTAAAATATCTTACAAGCGATAATTATTGCCCCTTTTATAATTCAAATAAGTACATTGCCGATGTTTACAATCTCACACTGTTATAATCGATATTAATAACGACAATAATATTTCAAGATTACAGTTTCAAATGGAGAAATAAAATCCCAACTTTTATTTCAATTTCAATCATAAGATTACCATTTTCAGTCAACTAGGGCACAGTTCCTAGTAACTACATATACCCGCTAAAGCAATATTTTAAAACACTTTAAAATACCGTTACAATTACGAAATATATACATATATGACCACCTATCTAGAAAATAAATAAATTAAAACAATAAAAATAAATTTTATGTTTTATTATTTGTTATAAGGATTAATTTCCTTTTTTTAAAAAAAAAAAAAAAAATCTGGTGTGAAACACTCACACAACTTTCTCTTACTCCAGAGTTTTCAAAATTATAATTGACAAATTTAATGAAATTCGTCGAAAGCTGAAAATACTGTTCAGTAAAAAGCGCACATCCGGTTTACTAATTTTCTTGAAAGTCCGAATTTTTTGGCCATTTATTTATTTCTAATTAAGTTTGTTTGGATGGTAGAATTGTATAATCAACTAATATCACTTTAGAGAAAACATACCCCACCCCTCCCCTAAAAGTGCCTTTAAATGAATTTTCCCAGAGAAATGTTTTAAATAAAAGTTGTACACCTTTGTATGTGTAGTTTATATATGAAGTTTCAAGAATATCGTCGGAGCTATTTTTGAGAAAATCGCGTACAAATAAAAAACCAACTAGTAAAGTGGTACTTCTGGTTGAGGAATTTTGACAGATAATCTACTGTCAGATCCCATGGAGATACCTAAAACGGAATATTAAGTTTGAACTTTCTACGATTTTTCGTTTTTGAGCTATGCTGTTCACATACATACATACATACATACACACATACACACACACACACACAGACCATTTGCTAAAAACCACTTTTTTGGCCTCAGGGGACCTCAAAACGGATATTTCCGGTGAAAACTCGATATCGAAAATTTGACACGGTTACAATACTAGAAAAATAAATTCTCATACTAGAAGAGAAAGTAAAAAATATATACAATTTATTATCAACTCATTGCATTATTCCCACATTGCCACCTAATAAATTTAGAGAAATTTAAAAAAGTTGGCCTGTGAATAAAACGATTATTTGACTGTATTAAGGAGAAGTAAGACAAAGTCGTGTGAGTGTTTCACATCAGATTTTCTTTTTTACTTTCTCTTACTGCTAGTAAGAGGAAGTATTGTAATCGAACCAAATTTACGATATCAAATTTTCACCGGAAATATCTGTTTTGAGGTCCCCTGAGTCCAAAAAAGTTGTTTTTAGCAAGTGGTCCCTGTGTGTGTGTATATGTGAACAGCATAGCTTAAAAAACGAAAAATCATAGAAAGTTTAAACATGTTATTCCGTTTAGGTATCACCATGGGAACTGATAGTCGGTCAGCGCTCAAAAATCGTCAACCGGAAGTACCACTTTACTAGTTGTTTTTTTTCTCTTTTCGCAATTTTCTCCAAAATGGCTCCAACGATTTTTCTTCAGACTTAATACAATATCAACTATACATACAAAGAGCTAAAACTTTTATTTAAAAAATTTCTCAGGATGCTATTTCACTTTATTACACAATTCTATCATCAAAATAATATTAATTAGAATTAAATATGTTGTTGAAATTCTCAGTTTGAAAAAAATTGGATGATGGGGCAAGTGCGTTTTTACTAAAATTTATTTTTTCAGTTTTCTGATATTTTCAAGAAAACTGTTCCAGATTTTCAGTAAACTAAGAATGTGAATTACACATATATATATAAAGAGCTACAATATTTATTTGAAACAAGAATTATTCTCCTGGTGAAGTCATTTAAGGGGGTTTTTGGGAGAGGGGTTGGGTTACGTTCTTCTATAAAGTGCTATCGTAGTTGATTATACAAACCTACCATCCAAACAAAAATTAATTAGAAATAAATAGATGGCCACAATTCCCAAGTTTCAAGAAAATTAGTAAACCGGAAGTGCACTTTTACTGAACAGTTTTTTTTCAGTTTTCGACGAATTTCGTTAAATTTGGTACACATACTATAAAATTTGTCAATTAAAGTTTTGTGAACAAGTTGTAAAAGAAAGTTGAGTAAGTGTTTCACACCAGATTTTTTTTTATATAAAAATACCGACAGATTTCATTAAACTTACATACGTACATACATATAACTTTTGTCTGATACGTCATAAGGGTGATTTTGAAGGAAGTGGTGGTTTATGCTTTCCACCAAAATAGTCGTTTTATATTTTTACTCTTTGGCAAGTAATAGTAAACCGGAAGCGCGCTTTAATTAAATATTTTATTCAGTTTTCGAATTGCATCAAATTTGGTACACACAAACTAAAAATTTGTCAATTATAATTTTGAGAACTGGGGTAAGCGAATGTTGTGTGAGTGTTTCATACCAGATTTTGAAGTCCACATAATAATTGCGACATAAAAATAATGGACATTATAAAAAAGAAATAAAAAGCCAAGGGAGACATAACTTCCTTTGACTTGTTTATAAATTAGAATAATCCTTTTTGCAAAAGTGGAGAAAAAGTTGTACTTATGACAAAATATAATTGCCGTACTTGGAACTGATAATAAAATGAATTGAAGATAAAAGTAATAATAAATAATAACAAACAGCTAGCACCATCTTTAGAGATGTTTACAAACTAAATCAACTATATTATATTTAAGAGGATTATTATAGATACTGAAAATTGTATAGCAATTTTTTTTATTTTAATCTATAAGAAATAAAAAAAACTGGTATATATAATTTGTTTATCTTATTATAAATTATATTTATATATTGTACATTAAATATTATTGTAGGAGAAAAATATTATGAAAGTTTTATTGGAAATAATGTTATTGATTTGTTGTTAGAAAGAAGAAATAAAATAATCTACGTCACGTTTTTAAATATCAGTTTCAATTAAATTAAAATATCTGTTGTTAAACAACACAACGACTTTCTCTTCCTTCAGTTAATATAATAATTGTAAATGGAAGGGAAAGGATTAGCTCAGTGGTTAGCGTGTTGGACTCCCACGCGGAGGTCCAAGGTTCAAATCCACTGTTTGCCCCTTAGATTTTTTCTTCCTAGGAGCCTCTTACAAGCACACTGTTCGGTGATGGACAGTGTTGTCAGTAACGAGAGAACACTATCCGGAGGCGGGCAGTGCACTGAGAAGGTTCCAAGCGCCCATTGGCGCCCATAGATGCTGACGCGCCTTAAATAAAAAAAAAATATATTATAAAACGGACAAATATTTTCCATTGTACTTCCCAATTTTTACTCACATGTCTGAACCTAAATATTGATTAGTATCCTTCGCAGGTAGACACAAATTGTGTTTACACCATAATCAGAGAAGAGAGCGCCAACAACATTATATAAAATCAAATCATATTTAAAATGTAATGAGTATATATTCCACAAAAAAAAAAAAAAAAAAAACCCCTCCCCCCCCCAAAAAAAATGATAATGAAAATCGTTGTAGCCGTGCTCTAGAAAATTCCAAAAAAAATCAAAAACTCAAAAGACTATAATACTATGAAGCTGCATTTCTTTCTGATTAATCGATTTTCTTTAACTTTGTAATTATTCTAGAAATAACTTGATATTCCGTTTAGGCACTACCACCGCTTTAACAACAACGAAGATTTCGAGCAAAATCTATCAACTGGATGGGCGACTTTACTGAATATCTTTTTTTTTCCCCAGTTTTTGCGATTTTTTACAGAAAGAGTTCCAATGATTTTCCTTTTATTTGAAACATTTTCTCGGGAAAACTGATTTTTTTCGGCGGGTGGGGTGGGGGTTCTTGGGAAACAGTTAGCGTTATAGTTTTCCTATAAAGTACCACTTTAGTAGTATAATATATGGTTTTTACATATCTAATCTTGGTTTTGACATAGAGCGCTCTACGTTAAAGCTACTTAGGTAAAAAAAGTAAAATCCCCACAACTATTTTTATGGCCAACCCAACTAAACATTATAAAGTTGCCATTTTTAATGACAAATTTCTTAATTAAATTGTTTTAATTAGAGTGGATTGTAAATTGTTGTAGGTAGGGGATTATTGCACTGCGATCTGAAAGATCTATTGTGCTACCCCGGAGCCTTCTCAATGCACTGCGTTCTCTAGCTACAGACAACGCTGCCAATTACCGGGCAGTGACTTGTAGAGGCTCCTAGGAAGAGAAAATCTAAGGGCAGCATGCTGGATTCGAACTCGGGATTTCCGCGTTGCTAGTCCAGCGCGCTATCACTGAGCTAATACCTTCCTTCTATCCTGGCTTAGGCCAATTAACTAGGAACGGGGACCCTACTTTGTGTACTCTGTATGTCCTTGTCTGTAAAAAGTAGAATGTATGTAGTTCAAGTGTATTGTGTACTGTTCTGATGAAGTGCATGAAGTACTGAGCTGTGGTAACCCGTGGGGTCGATACTCCCCAAGTAACTGCATGCAATAGATATCCCTTGCGGGCAAGGTATATAAGATAATTATTCGACCTAGTCGAATTAGTCGCTATATATGCCAGTGAGACCTGAGTTCTTACCAAGGAGTCTGAAAAAATGTTGCTTATATGGGAGTGAAAGGTTTTAAGGAAAATATTTGGCCCTATTAATGAAAAAAATGAGGAACTGTACGAGCTATTTCCTGAAGAGAATTTGCTGACCCATATTAAAAAAGGGAGACTTCGGTGGATAGGCCATGTTGAAAGAATGCCGAACGATAGACTTCCTAAGAGAATGTTGTACGGCAAACCGGGAGGCAAGAGACAGGCTAAGATGGCTAGATGACACTGAACAGGATATCCTTCATGTTGCTACTCTCCAAGATAACTGTATGCAACAGATTACCCCTTGCGGGCATACTTAGAATAAGATAAAATAGTGTGTGTTTCACACTCACTAGATATTTATACTAATGCTACAATAAGTAATGGAAACAAAATGAGAAAAATTAAATATTTTTTGCATTAAAAACAAAACATAAATAAATAAATAAATAAATATAACAATAAAAGTTGAGTACTCACCAAAATAATGGACCCAGAACTTCGTACAGTTGCACCAAACCATTGATATGATTTGTCGTCTATTTGTTCGCCTTCATGTCGGTTACTTCCTAATTTAAAAGAAAAATATTATTAAATTTAAACATCTATACAGTATAAATTCTAAATTAATATTAAAAATTGTAATTAAATAAAATAAACCTTTGCAATTTTTTTTGTTGTCTCGCTTGTCGATCAAAATGATATGATTAAAATCTGGCGAAAAACTTAATTATGATTTGTAGTGTATTGTATAAGTGTATTGTTATAGTGTATTGTATAAGTGTATTGTTATAGTGTATTGTATAAGTGTATTGTTATAGTGTATTGTTTAAGTGTATTGTATACTAATCTGAAAAAGTGTTTTAATGTACCGAGCAGTGGTAACCCGTAGGGTTGCTACTCCCCAAGCTAACTGCGTGTAAGATAAAATAGCGTGAGTGTTTCACACTCACTGGATATTTATTATACTTAGGTAGGGAGAAGGGTCCCTTAGGAAGGGAGCAGGGTTCACCTACTACAAATTCGAGGATGGCTGCGGTGCTGGGATATATAGCCCACCAGAAGCTGAAAAATCTATATCTATATGCATAGTTAATATACCAAGTTTAACGAAACCTGTCATTTTTTTTTTTTTTTAAT
>JAAEAF010009111.1:0-20702 GCA_011037195.1 Triatoma infestans
AGGAGTAAAATTTATAATAAAATAGTACTTTTCTTCTTATTCAATCAAAAAACCGTTATAATATCATTATGAAATTTCTTATAGGAATCATGTTTTCATTCATAACTTGTAAAATATCGCTCAAAGAAAAAAAACCGTTCAAGTAAATTTTTCTTACAAAAAATAGAGGGAATCTATTTCTTAAATAAAAAACCACACCTCCTCATTTGAAAAAATGAAGTTGGGGCCTGTATCTCGCTTCTGGAAGCACCAAAACAAATTTGCAAATTAAATTTGGTTTTCTAACAAAAAAAAACTACGGGGACACGTATTTTTTAGTTTTTTTTTCTAGCTATCTTAGTTTCCGAGAAAAAGTCGTTATCCATATACCTTGGGACACCCTGCATATATAATCACAAAATACGTACAACATACATACACACACACACATGTCAATAAACATTTTTTTTTTCTTACCCAGGAAACCTAAAAAATACAAACAGATAATTCTGATGAAAATGCAATTACTAAATTTTGTAACAATCGCAACAATGCTATCTCTTACTACTGCATTATGAAAATGTTTATGATTGTAGACGAAACAGTAAAAATTATCATTGCACCACCAACTTTAGTGTTTTATATTTATTTTACAAAAAGAAAGCGGTGCCACAGACAACTCTAGACTAGATCCTGCAAGTAATTGAAGAGACCACTTGACAAGAATAAAGCAAGACTCCTTGCAGCAGCCTACTTACATCTGTCATATTCTGCACTTAGTGTGAAAACAACCAAGTGGCTTGATTATTACCAACGACTGAAAATTCTTTAATAAACACAAATGACAAAGGAAAACATAAATGTAAATGAAGAAATTAAAACTAGAGAATTAAAAATCAAAATTAATATAAACATCCCCAGTATTGTGTAATAACGGTTTGTTACTGATTGGTAAAATAGGAGAACATTTTATTGGATATATAGCAGAGAGCGAGTTTCAATACCAAGGCGATATCTCTGAGAACAAAGAGAGAGAGAACAATAAGTTTCTTTTTTGATTTCTGTTTGTGACCTTTATACAAATGAATGACAAAAACTAGATAACTAACATTAATCGATTTTGAGTTTTACTGACTACAATGTTATTTGGTGATATTTATTATTGGAATGACAAAATTAAATTCTTGTTAAAGATCAAAGGAGGTTTTTTTTTAAACAAGAGGGATTTCATTCGAAATCAGATCAATAAAAACTAATCAAGAGCGACCAACAAAATTATTCCGCTTATAATTCTGAAGATAAATGTTGGAAAATAGGAAATTTTATAAATACACGTATATTTGGAAATAACGAAACAATTTATCAATTGATCTTTATTTGGGTACGCTGTTGTCGGATAGAGGCCATACAATGTGAGGAGAACTTTACAGGATGCTCTTTGTGCTTCTAATTGGTTTCCTTTCTAGTATGAGGGTTGAAAAACTGATAAGCATTGTCGACTGGGATACAATACTGTTCTAGATGAGTGAATTGATCATTGAATCGGTAATCTATGTGGCTTTGGTGGTGATTAGTAGAAGTGCGCCATCGCCAGTGAGTTATTCTGTCTGTGTGTCTGCTGCTCAGTGCATATTAGTGGAAGAAAACTTCTCGAATAATCAGCTTGTAATAATCTGCGATATATACAGGCTTTAGAGTGTGATTGATCCAAGATTGTGCCATTGCCGTGATATGTCATGTAGCGGTTGCTACAATGGAGGCCATGTTGAATCAAAAATCAGTGTAAGTAGTTAGCAAAGTTATCGGGGGGGGGGCATGTTAGGATGTAGTGTGACAAAACAAAATAACATGAAGAGCGGTTTATTTTGGATACAGGCGATAATTATAGCATACATGGCGAAGTGAGCTACTAAATGCTTGCGAAGACTGAACCAACTCACGTTTCATCATAATCTATTGTACGTATTTCTATGTGATGTACATCTCAGCGAAAGGCGCCTATATTAAGTACTCACTGAAACAGAGTATAAAAAAAAACACAAATTATATTGATATTCTGATGGTCAATGCTACCAGATTACTTTCGGAAGAAGCCTAGACAATATAAGACAACACTGAAGGAATCTTTGTGTACCCGAAGATTCAGGTTTTTTGTTTTGCAGAGAATATTTCATCAATCTTGAAGTAAATCGTGAAATTGTCATTCTATGACTGTTGGTTTGTGAAACTGGCAGTCTCCTTTTAGAATTCATTTCTGGTTCATAAGCTATCCTATCCTAGTCCACTTGATTTTAACATGAGACGCTTAAAATGACAAATTAACCCTTGCTAAACATATCTTGCAAATCAAATCATTAGTCCTACGGTTTGATCTTTCCCAAAGATAATTCAATTTTATCATTTATTACTAAATTTGTTGAGTCTTGTCAATTGGCTTCTACTAGCGATTAGAAACTTCTACTATTTTTAAAAGTTTCCTAGCGTTAATGTGAACTAATGCTAAGGCTCTACAATAATTTGAAACAATCTGAATTTAACCCTACAGTGATATGAAAAGATTTTCAAATTAAATTCAACGATGTTGGGGAGTTAGCTACTCCTACTCGGTATAGATGCGTCTGTAGCTAATATTGCCTTCAAAGTTAGCTGTGGCAGTTTTTACAGGAAAGCTATCTGATAGGGAATGGATCGCAGAGTGCTGCCCATTTCTTGCCTTCAGCTAATTTTCGTTGTCACAACTCTTCCAACTCTTCTCTTGTTTTTGCATCACTTGGGGCAAATGTTTACAATGGGAAAGCTTCCTTCGAAGGGGATTTTATTGCTTGCTTCTTTTGCTAAATTGTCGTTTTAGTGGGCGATTGTATTTGCTGCTCTTGAATCTAACAAGATAACTACATTTTCACGAGGGCGTGCTTTCAAAATTTCTTCTGTTATCCATACTATCGTTCCAACTCTCGTCGGTCAAAGTTACTGCTGTGGGTAGCAAGTATTTCTATGTGGTATAAATCGTCCCGATAAATTCTGAACCTAACTTTTGAATTCCGAATGGCCTATTACAGTTGCTAATCCTTCTGTGTATAAATGTGAGGCCAGAAAAGTTTTGGGTAGAGGGAGGATAGCACCTCTGTAGTCAGCTTCGCCATTTAAGTTCAGCTTCGCTTCTTTTGACTTTTGGCTTTCACACCTTTTAACAGAATCAGCTTAAAATTTGATACTAAGGAACTTATTTCGTTTACTGGCCGCGATACCATACTTTCTGTGTCTTCAGATGCTGACTAGCAAATGTGATGGTTTCTCCAGAAAGGGAGGGACATGTAGTCTCAGCAGCCTTGCCAACAGTGTAATTGTTGCCTTAATATCATCATCATATGATTTATATACTTCACTAAAGCCCAGGATACCACATTGATTAAAGTATATCAAGAAAGAATTTGTATAATCATTTCGGAAGCCGGATTACATATTGTTGAATAGCAAGACGGCCAATATTAATGTCATTATTATAATTTGTCTACGGATACTTCTGATAAATAAATAAATAAATATGCAGACGTGAGAATATCTATGAAACAAATGACGAAACATTGAAAACAAATGGTTGCTTCCATCAAGAGGAAATCTAACTCAAACTGCGAAGCATAAAGGAGCAGAAGAAGAAGAAGAAGAAAGATTTACCCAGAATGTTGAGTGTGTTATGAAAATACTTAAAGTCATGCTGGAGTATCCCACATTTTTACATTCATACTTTATTTATTGTCCTATATTCTCAGATAGAAAGATAGGATGCGTATTTTGTTTATTTATTTATCCCTTTTTTTTTTCTATCTTTTCCTGGGATGTGCCGCTTCTTTACTTTATCCCTTATCTCTGAAAACCATCCTAAACCCTACACACGTGATAAAATAACAATGCAAAAGACTTTTCTTATTTTTTTTTTTTTTTAACGAAAAAACAATGAAGGAAACAAAAATTTATCTTTTATACGTATTTATTACTTTTTCTTCTTAGATGAAGATAACTTGAAACAAAATGAAAGTCGATTAAGAAAAACTCACAGACTCTCCTGTATTTCTCAGTTCCCATTTTTTCCCAAAGTTTCTTATAATTTTATAAATATATTTCATTCTTATTAGTTAAAATAGTGAACGTAAAACACACAATATTTGTTGTTCGGTATTAATTTAATACAATTTTAAATTTGCCGCTAAAAGCGTACAATAATTTTATTTTTGGAGGGGGTATTGTACTGCCTTGATAATAATTTACTAATCTATTAGGCTGTGTCCTAAGTGGAGGGAGCGATAACCTAGGCATTTCCTCTCTCTCTCTCTCTCCATCAGTCGCCATGAAAGACTCGTTTGAGTAAGTTGCAATGTAATACTCATGTGATTCATACCAGTTCGGTTGCACTTAATTGTGAAAACCCAAGTTTGTCGCTTCTAGTTTTCCTGGGTACTATTCTCTACGCTGGTTATCTTGTTGATTAAGCGGCTCCGGTTCTCTCAGCGTGCATAGGCTTATTGTGAAATCACATGGTTGTTACTTCCGGTTGAGTTTCCTGCCGTGCAGTTTCTGGAAGCCCATTTATTTTTTTTTTCGATTATCAGCCAAGTGGCAGTGTATTGGCGAAGACTCGAAGAGTTGGAAGCACATAAGAATTATTTCCTTATTCCTATTCGTTCCTCTCCTCTTTTCCCCCGACATGGGCTAAGGACACATGGGTGTTCTAACACTGGCAACAAGGATTCTGCATTTCAAGGTTAAGCGCCATTCCTTTAGCTTATTGAGAGTGATAATAACTAATGTTTGTTACCAATTTTTAAATTTAACTTATATTTTCTTTTACCCATCTAATTTTTAACATTTTAATTACCCAGTTTGCTCAACGATTGTATATTATGTATATTATATAATGTAGTCCAATTAATATTTTTCACTGTTTTTATTTAAACAGAGCCTACCCGAGATTATCTCATCTCAATGTACAATATTAATTTTTTTTTTATATTTTACTATACTTAGCAGTACAGAGGGAAGTACTGGCGCCACAGCTTCCCTCGAAAGTTCCTAAAAATCAAATTGCTCGCAATTAAATTTTCAAATAAAACTTATAACTATGTACGAATATTTGATTATAAAAAATATGACACAAATAGAATACTTTTACATTAAGTAGAAGTGTGTGTAAAAAAACCACTCAAAATTAATTATTCAAATGCAAGTCACACAAAACTTAGTACTTTCTAAAGTTTGTTGGTAGTGTGTTTAATTCAAAAAAGCCGTCGGTCTTACCAAAGTATTCCAACTTTCTTCTTAATAAATATTCAATGTAAGTAAACAAAATAACTTTTGCTAACAAGATAAACAAATGGAGAAGTGTATAGAGATTAAGTGATAAGTTTCTGTGTGTAAAAAGAAAATAACACAGAGTTTTCCCTCTCATAGAATTTGAATGAAATGCAAGGCATTTCTCTCTTTTCGCAGATTTCACTTTTTTATTCTCTTACGGCATCCACATATTCCAGGACACTGCACTTTCATGCTGCCTGTTTATCTGATGAAATAGACAGTAGAACAGCAAGTTAGATAAACAGACTAACTGGCAAGAACGTCATTAGTAATGTAGCAATCGTTCTGTGTATTATTATCAGCTAATACTTCTAATTAGATAGCCCAATCATAGCTCAAAGTTTTAAAAGTAAAGGCAAGATTGCATATACGGACACGTGCAGTTTTAACAAATATGACAACATTGCTAGACATATTCAGCGCCAACAAGAAAATTCGCTGAAATATTAACATGGAATGACATCCTGATGATGCCCGAATGCCCAACACCACAAAATGAAGCATGCTATCTCGGAAATATCTCTAATATGTTTAAAATTAGGATGGAATTGCTGGATATATATACTAAAAATAAACTATGTATAATGATCAATTATGTCTACTGCTTATGTAATTTAAATGCTTTTGAAGATAGATAACATTTTTTTGACAATATTTTCAGCATTTAAATGTAATCAGGTTTATGTACTTTGGACAGCGTACACTATAGTTAGTTATGAAGAAATCTGGTGATGATCGGTCAAGAAAAACGTTCAGTTATGCCGACGTTTCGACAGAGTTTCCTGTCTTTATCAAGGCTTTAATCTAAAAAACAATATAATGAGAAACCACAATGCATTAATAATACTATAATAAAATGCCAAAAAATTAATTTTCTTAAAGCTTTTTTCCCTTAGTCATCCCAAATTTCATCAGAACAATAAAAAAAGACTCTCTATAATTTTTTCTAACAATGGCTATCCTCAATAGCTCATTAATAGAACACTTAACGAAATACTGTCATCTACATTCACCAATACACGACATTATGGCAACAACATACATAACTCATTCTCCTCATATTTCTGGTGACCAACCACCTAAATACATTTCATTTACATACATTAACAAACTGTCCGAGTACATCTCGAAAATTTTCAGACGTTCTAATATCACTTTTGACCCACAAATGCACTAACACTATTAACAAATTAAACAGCAAACTTAAAGATCCACTTTCAACAAATTACAATCAAACCTCGTTTACCAGATAGATTGTACACAATGTCCAGCTGTTTAGGTTGGTCAAACTACACAATACTTAAAAAACAGAATGTACCAACATGAATACGACTGCAGGTATAAAAATGACAAAGACAACATTGCTGCACTGATGAAACATTGTAAGGAAAAAAATCATAATTTTGATTTTTCCAAAACAAAAATACTAGCAAAAGAAAGTAACAGGACAAAAAGAAATATATTAGAAATGATTTATATCAAACGAAATAAATTTTCTGTTAATTTTCGTAATGCCACTAGGGATCTGTTCTCGGTGTATAACAGGTTTTTCAAAGCATGACCTTTTAGAATTCCCTTTCACCTACCCCACCCCTAAAAATTTCCTCAAATCCCTTTCATTTGCCTATTTAATCCACTTTCATTTCTATAGATGATTTAAAACAAGACACAAACAAAAATTTTTATTTTTTTCCTTTTTATGTTTCTGCGATGTAACAAATGTGTATGTTCTAAATTCTTATTCCACATCTTCACGATTGTTTATTTTATGTTCAATATTATTTTTATATTTAAAAAACATTTTTTTTTTGCTTTGTGTGTTATTATCATTCTGCATTTTATACGATTATTAATGCATTGTGGTTCCTCATTGTATTGTTTTTTAGATTAAAGCCTTGATAAAGACAGGAAACTCTGTCGAAACGTCGCATAATTGAATGTTTTTTTCTTGACCGTTCCTTATCAAATTTCTTCGTAACTTAATTCATCAACGGTCAACAAATTCTTTTATACTATGTTAGTCAGTCTGATGTCAATCAGACAGTATGTTTTCCTAATTAATTTTTACAATTATCATTTTTATTTTGTTTATGCAGTTATAATTTATTTTTATGAACTATATTGACGACCGTATGCATTTACCATTGTCATTGTAATGTAAGGAAGGGATTAGAGCTCAGTGATAGCCAGCTGGACAATCAACGCGGAGGTCCCGGATTTAAATCCAACATGCTGCCCTTAGATGTTTTTCTTCCTAGGAGCTCCTTACAGATCACTGCCCACTGATGAAGCTCCCAGGGGGGCAGAAAAGATCTTTCAGATCGTAATGTCCCCAATAACAATCTATTTAAATGATAATAATATTAAAATAACAAAATAATATAATTGCTTCACTTTAAGCCTGGTACACTCTTGATGAAGAACATTTTATTTTGAAAAAAATTGATTTTATGGGTGCACTGTTGAGAAGCTAAAAAATAAGGTCAGTTTGTAAACTTAACTGGTGTAAAGGAAATAAGATAAAAAGAACAAGGCACCTTCTTGTAAAGTTGTAAAGCTGTAAAGTTGAAGATTTCTTCCAACTGGGAAGCCCTTAATTACGAAGTGAACAAGCTGTATAACAAAATCAAGATTGTTATTACTGCAGTGACTATACTATAGCAAGTCAGCAAGAAAAGAAACTCTAAAGTATCTACTGTTATACTATAGAGGAATAGTAAAGTAAGGTAGTCATAGTAACTCATGTGGAGCAGTGGCGTTCGGAGTTCAACAAGAGAGAAAGAAGTATAGACTTGGTTGGAGGACACCATTTAAAGAGAGGAGAAGCCCCCACACCTTAGTACTCCGCAAAGAGAGAAAGACGTCTGGAGGCGGTAGCCTGCCGCCGCTCTCGACAGAACTAACAAGGAGCAGGATGGGAGAAGAGTGGCAGGATGGTGCTTGGCTGTGCAAGATTGATCGCCTTGTTTAGATACCAACAGCACATACCAGTCAATCCTCTTCTACCATCTCTCCAAGTACCAACATCTACCGTCCCCATACTTTCAACACTCACACACAAACACACATAGATATGGATATGGCAGCATCTTCATTGGAACACTATCACTCTTTCCATTTCTAAAACTCATCCTCTCCCAACCACAAGGAACTACTAAAATTTAATATTCTAACGCTTCAATGTCAACCTCTCTACTAAATTAATTTATTATTAAAATTTTAATATACTAGATGGCTCCCTCATTAACTTAATTAAGTTTATATAAATTTATAAGTGTGAATAAGTAAAATAAATCTATTTTGGTTATTACGTGTTAAGGAAAAACAAGGGTCTCTTCACTAGAAAAAGATACTAAAACTTAAGAAATGAGATACACTTAGGAAACACTCAGTACCCCAGCTGATAAAAAACTTTTTTATTATTTATTTTCATCAAAGATATTTTCCGTGATAGCCTGCTTCTTTTTGTGGTCATCGACCGGTTTCGGGCGTTCGCCCATAATCAGGATGCGTTTGTCAAACAGTGTGATACATAGATTTACACAGAGCAAATTTAGTTTATAGAATCTGTGTATAATTACGTAATTTATATTATTCTGCAGTATTCTCCAGTACGTGCTTTATATTATTCACCAGTATAATTATTTTTATATCAGACTCCAGTATAACCCCCGTAATTTACACTCTGTGTAAATTTGCTCTGTGCATATCAATGTTATCATACTGCTCGACAAACGCATCCTGATGATGGGCGAGCGTCCGAAACCGGTCGATGACCACAAAAAGAAGCAGACTATCACGTAAAATATCTCTGATGAATAAACCGGGGTTACTGAAGATTTCGCGTGAAGTCGTAGGTTGATTTTGGTGTGTCGTGGTGAGTCAGTCGCAAGTCTTAGGAATTTGTTCTGGGTTATCTGAAGTTTTTGATGTTACTGTTACTAGTCAGGCTCCAGGCGGAGGAAGCGTAAAGTAACATCGGTCTGATGACTACTTTGTACAGTAGGAGTTTGTTTTATGAGGTCATTTTTGTGCCGCGTGACAGTAACGGGAAGAGTAGTCTTATAGTCATTTTTCCAAAATTCACTTTGTCTTGTACGTGGGTCGTGAAGTTCAATTTTTTGTCCAGAGTTATTCCGAGGTACTTGACTTTGTTAGTCCAAGGGATCAAAGTATTGTTATGTTTAATTTGTCTGTTGATTATAGGTGAACGTTTAGTAAACAATATGGCGTTTGTTTTGTCGTGATTTATTTTCATTTTCCATTTAGTGCAGCATTTTTTCAGTTTGTCTATTGCAGTTGTAAGTCTGTTAGTGATAGTATCTTTTCTCCATGATGATGTGTACAAAGTAACATCATCAGCGTATAGGGCTAGATTGATATGAGGAGGTTTGGTATAGAATTAATGTTGCTGATGAATAGGACAGGACCCAGGATAGAACCTTGAGGATCACCTGCTGCTATTGGGTAGGAGTCAGAGGAGGCCGTATTTAGTTGGATGTAAAATTTTCTGTTGGCAAGGTATGAGTGTAGGAGTTTAGTAAGATATAGAAGAAATTTGTATTCAATGAGGCGGAAGAGAAGTCCCTTATGCTAGACAGTGTCGAAGGCTTTGTCTATGTCGAGAAGTATCATGCGAGTGTGCTTTTTGCAATGAAAGTTTTGTGTAATGTCGTCAAGTATTCTAGTCAGTTGAAGTTCTGTGGAAAGACCTGGTCTGAAGCCAAACTGTTCGTTAGTTAGTATATTGTTAGCGTCGAGGTGTTCTATGTATCTGGATAAGACTATATTTTGCTGACGGAACTTAGTAAGGAGATTGGTCGATAACTAGAAGGGGAAGTGAGGGGTTTTCCGGGTTTACGAATGAAGATGATTTTGGACGTTTTCCAAACTTCCAGGAAATAGCTTAGTGAGAGCATTTTATTGAAGACATTGGTAAGGTGAACTATGCCCTTTACGGGGGAGATTTTTGAGTAATATGTTAGAAATTCCGTCTGAGCCTAGAGAAGTCTCATTTCTTCTGGAGCGGATTACAGCAGTGACTTCTTTAGGTGTAGTAAGTTTGCAGCCTAAGTCGAGATTTTGTTTACATAACTGTTCAAAAGTAACTGGCCATGATTTTGGATTTGTCTGAGTCTGAAGAGTAAGTAATGTTGTTGTAGATAAGAGGAACGACTGTATAGTTGGGAGGAGTTTTGAAATATTTTATTGTTCTCCAAAAAGAGTTGTTATTGTAATATGAAATGACACCATTTCTGATTACGCCAAGTGGACACTTGTTTATGAATTAGAGTTTGAAACTTGTTTAATAGTTTTTTATAAACAGGAAATCTATATTTTTGATAGGTATGTCTAAAAGTGTTCTTTAGTTTAATTAGTAATCGTATGTGGTTAGGAAGTTCGGTTGTATAGCAGCTGAGGTGTCGTTGAGGGGATACTATGTTTTGTAGCAATATTGATCAATTGTGTAAATTGGTTCGTAGCCCTTTCTAAGGAAGGGATGTCAGAGATTTATGTGACATGATTATATACGAAGTTTAAAGAAAAATGTTAGAGCCATTTTCGAGAAAATCACGCAAAATTGAAAAAAAAAACCCTTTCAGTAAAATCACACTTTCGGTTGTTGATATTTGCCCGAAATCTTCGTGTTCGTGTCTGATGTTCGTAACGGTAGACCCTAAACAGATAACCATTTTGGGGTTTCTTGCGACTTTTCGTTTGATTTTTATTTAATTTTTGCTTACCGCTGTTTCGAAAAATAGTAAATTAACTAGGTTATAGTAGATTAAATTATACGTATTTGCGCTCGTAAAGATTGCAAGATTTGTTAAATGTTATTGTTCTATTTTGGCAAATTGTTCGAAATGAAGTAATTCATTTCTTATAATATGAGTCCAAACTGATCGTTAGTTATTGCTGCCTGATTAATCCACATAATGGTTTAGCAATCAGTGTAGTTTCCATATTCCAAACGCTAAATCCGGACGATCAAGAAGGAAATAATACGAAAACAACTGCAATTGTTTTGGGAGAAGGTTTATGTTCAAATTTGTTCAAATTAGCTACAAGCCAGGCCCAGCCCTGCAATCTATCTTTGCTTTATTTATTCCAACTGAAAGGATTCATCCAGCCGCACGTAGTTTTCTAATCGTTAACTGATGACATCGTTTCCGCTCCATTATACTTCTTGCTATACATTTTCCTTCATTTTACCTTCTTCATTATATATATATAAAAAAAAAACTTGTAACAATTTCAACCTTAAACAAGATTTTTGTCTTGTTAGTTTTAGCCTTTCAATTTTTACAATGAACAATGCCAAATTCATACATTTTTATTCATAATACATCCAAATTCATAACTTTTCATCTACACTTTTTACTTTCTCTAATAAGTAAGAGGAAGAACTGTAATCGTGCCAAATTTTCGATATCGAATTTTCACCGGAAATATACGTTTTGAGGTCCCCTGAGTCCAAAAAAAGTGGTTTTTACAAAATGGTCTCTGTGTGTATGTATGTATGTGAACAGCATAGCTTAAACACGAAAAAGTCGTAGAAAGTTCAAAAAATTTGATATTCCATTTAGGTGTCACCATGGGATCCGACAGTAGGTCATCTGTCAAATTTTCTTAGCCGGAAGTTACCACTTTACTTAATGTTTTTTCTTCAAACTTCATATATCAACTACATATAAAATGACCCAAAACTTTTATTTAAAACATCTCTCTGGGAAAATTCATTAAGGGCACTTTTGGGAGAGGGGTGGGATTACAGCTTTCTCTAAAGTGCTATTTCAATTTATTACAAAATTCTGTCATCTAAATAATATTAATTACAATTAAATATGTTGTTGAAATTCCGAGTTTCGTAAAAGATCGGATGACGGGAAGGGTGTTTTTATTGAAATGTATTTTTCAGTTTTCTGCTATTTTCTTGAAAACGGCTCCAACGATTTTCTTTAAACTAGGAAAGTGAATTATACATATAAAGAGCTATAACTTTTATCTGAAACATTTCTCCTGGTAATGTCATTTAAGGGGGGGTTTTTGGGGGGAGGAGGTAATGTTTTTCTCTAAAGTGCTATCATAGTTGATTATACAATTCTATCATCCAAATAAAAATTAATTAGAAATAAATAGATGTCCAAATTTCCGAGTTTCAAGGAAATGACTAAACTGAACATTTTTTTCAGTTTTCGACGAAATTCATTAAATTTGGTACACTTAAATTTTTTGTCAATTTCAATTTTGAAAACTGGAGTAAGAGAAAGTTGTATGAGTGTTTCACACCAGATTTTTTTTATTAATGACAATTGTGTATAAATGCTAATAATTATAATAGCATAATAGCAAAAATATCCCCGTAATCAGCGACTTATTTTTTGAAAAATGATTCCCTATTTTGTTTTCCTAGGAGGTGGCTGATTTCTATTAAATATTATTCAGTTGATAAACTTTAAAATCTTCTAAGTTAAGTCTATTGCCGGTAAAAGAATTTCATTGCAGTCAGTTTGTTAGAAAAATTGGGATTCTTAGAGGTGGATAGGGGATTGGATAGGATTACAATAAAAAAATGCAATTTTTACTTTCTCTATGTTTTTTTAGTAAATACTTTTGAGTAAGAGAAATCAGAGATGCAATTTTTAACTATTAAGAATATACTCGCAGTAAATAATAATAAAATCTGGCAAAGTTATGCTGAAAAGAATATATGGTTTAACCGTATACTAACAGAAGATATTACATCGAACGGTGAAGTAGATGATGAACAACTGTCCACTATAGTTAGAGAGCGCTCTGATCTAGTGTGGTGGTAGAGTATGGTTCTAAAGTTATTGTTATGTAACGTGAAGTGAGTATATTGCGTACTACTGATAACATGACCTAGTTCTAGTATGCTTATATACCTCCTGTATGTATAGTGGAGGGGGGAATTGTTATTAGTTAATGGATATGTTATTTTAACATAGGTAGGAAAACTAAAAAAACAAAATCCTTGGGGGGGGGGGGGGATGGACAAGTTTGTTATAATATAGGCAAGTTTATTGCATAACACTATACTAAACTCCATTTGTTTATTGCATAACACTATACTAAACTCCATTTGTTTCATCAAGGACATGAACTCTTGTTGTTTTTTTTGTTTACTACAATAATGGTTACCGGCTAAAAGAAGTTATTACGGTTTGATCAAGCATTTTAAATCTAAGGAAATCACCAAGTGTACGAATGCAACACTGTATAAGATCATGATTAGACCGGCCCTTAACGTACGGTTCCGCATGCCGGGTCCTGAAAAAGGTGGACGAGCAGAAGGTCTAAGTATTTGAAAGAAAGGTCCTAAGCAAAATTTATGGAACTGTGAACAGCGCCCGCTTTAGCGGTTACGTTGCCCCGGACAAAAAAGACTAATTGCCACCCCCTTAAGAATCTACAGTGAAAAACGTTTAACACGAAACTGAGGGGGACCGAAATACTTTTTCGTGTTAAACGATAAAATAGTGGTTTGTTTTCTCTGCCATTGTACACGTAAAAATAATAAGTTTATGTAATAAAATTACAAAAAAGCACAAAAATTCGCTGGGAAGGGATTAGCTAAGTGGTTAGCCCATGCGGAGGACCCGGGTTCGAGTCCAGCTGTGCTAGCCTTAGATTTTTTCTTCCTAGAAGCCTCTACAGCTCACTGTCCGGTGATGGGCACTGTTGTCTGTAACGAAAGAACACTGTCCGGAGGCCGGCAGTGCACTGAGAATGCTCCGGGCGCCAATGGCCAACAGATGTTGACGCGCCTTAAATTAAAAAAAAAAAAAAAAAAAAATCGCTGATTTTAACAAAAAATTCACCGAATTCGAAAACTAACTGAAATGTTTTGACAATGACAATGTCTTTACTTACTCAGGGACAAGCGGAAATCTAGCAACAGTAGCGGCCATTGTTTAGTTTGTTCGGTAAAACGAAAAAAAAAAAAATAAATAAACCAAAAAATCTGCGTGACCATGTGACTGCAGAAAACAGGTATATTTTGTTCGTCCGAGAAGTGAAAATCTTTTCGTGTTAAGCGATATTCGGTTTCGTTTTAAAAGAAAAAAATGTATGAAATTATATAGTATTATGTCGGGCGCGCTGTATGATTTTGTGTTAACCAATTTTTCAATGTTAAGCGTTTTTTCGTGTTAAACGTTTTTCACTGATATATGTATTTTTTTAAGCAAGTCTGTGCATGTTCAAACACAAGCTGAAGCTCACGTGCTAATGCTATTCTATTCAGAGAAGTGTTTGCTTGTTTAAACAAGTTCAAGCATCGTCCTTTATAAATTGACATTGTTGTCTGTAACGAGAGAGAACACTATTCGGAGACCGGCAGTGCACTGGAGAACGCTCCGTGCTTTAATGATCATACATGTTGACGTGACTAAAACATTCTCCGGACAAAATCCATTTAATTGGACTTTTGGTGGAAGGGGTAAAGTTATGTTTTCCTCTAAAGTGTGATATTTAATTTTTTTTCTTTTTCCAAAATTCTATCATCTAAATAATATTTATTAGTATTAAATATGTTGTCAAAATTCCATTATTTGAAGAACATCGATTGACCGGAAGTGTGTTTTAATTGAGCGTTTTTTTTTTTTTTTCAATTTTCTGCGATATTCTCCATAAAAATACCCTTAAATTTGGTATAGTTAGTATGAATATAGAGAGAAACTACTGCATCGCAGCCTGCGGTGCCGTCTAGGAGAGGAAGTAGGAACCTCAAGTTATCTTAGTGGCCGCTAGGAAGCCCTGCCGACGCGCTCTAGTTCTCTCTGGAAGGATTGAGAAGATTCTAGAAGATTCTCCATCGGTATAGTGGGACCGCAGAGAGTTGGGACAGTTTTTCTTGTTACTAACTAAGTGTACTTTAGTGAAAAGTGTATAAAAATTGAACAAAGTGAACTGTTGATAATTTACTGTGTATAACAATAAATTGGTGTTTTTCTTATTGAAGTTTAGAGTATTTTATCTATACGAACCCACTTAAAACTGGTTGCAGTAGCTAGTTTAGAGGGAAAAACGTTACACTATTTTCTGAGAAAGATCATTTAAAGAAGTTTGGCGGAAAGGAAGTTCTTCTAAAAAAAAAGTCATTTTATTGAAAATAAAAAAATCGGAAAATTTGTTTACTTTTATTTAGAAATAAAAGTGAAAATATAATCGTGTCAAAATGGTGGATGTCTGTAAACAGGGTTTACCATGTTCTAAAGCTTAACTATAAAGCCCAAGTTTACGTTAATTTTGTCAGCAAGTTTATTATACAAGGGTATATATTGTTGTAAGTGAGTGTACAGTTAACTGGTGAGTGCAACATCAATTTGCCCTACTACTCTTGTTATGCTCTCTCTCTCTCTCTCTCTCTCTCTATATTCAGGCCTGCTACATAATTAATCAATTTTGAACTTGTTGAATTAATGTAATGAGTGTGAATGTTACCCAAAGGGCGGCACTCCCCAAATTAACAACTACATATGGCCGGGTGACCTCTAACTGTATGGACTTTCAACATTTTCTACTTCAAAATTGCATATTCTACACTCTGGCTATACTAGATTTACTCTATTCGTTGTTAGTAAAATCTGGTATGAAATACTCACACAGCTTTCTCTTACGGCAGTTAACAATATTGTAGGAGATAAATTTTTTACAAACTAGTAATTTTTACTACATGTTTGTCTTCAATTTTATATCTGAGCGAGAATGTTTTTTTTTTTTTTTTGGTTTTGTTTATTTAGAAATTTACATTCTGTATTGCATATATACGCAATGAGTAAACAAGGTGATGAATAAATGAAATTGTAGGCTGTGAGAGGTAGGAGGAGAGAAACTACCCAGCTGTAGTGCTCTCTATGGGATACCAATAGCACTGATCAGTCCAGAAGGAAATCTCGGGGCCACTGGCGATTCATACGGCGTGGTAGATTGTCAGGGATCGTAGTGGAGGCTAAAGATTGTACAAAGGGATTAGAGTAAAGGGAGAGAGTAGTATGGAGTTTATGATATTTTGTTTTGGCTGGATGTTGAGGTCATTATGGTGCGCAAGGTTTGAGACGTAGAAAGGAGCATCTGTGGAAATAGCTTAGTTGGGAATGTCTGAATGGTTCCTAAGTTTGTAGGTTTAGCTGGAACCCCACTAAGTTTATAGTAGCGTGAGCGGTGTAGTAAAAGGGCTTGTAAGTATCAGAGACATTTTCCGTGGTACCCTGCTTCATTTTGTGGTCATCGACCGGTTTCGGGCGTTCGCCCATCTTCAGGATGCGTTTTTCAGACAGTGTGGCAACACTGTCACACTCAATAGAGTTAGTGTGAAACTAAGTTGCTCTGTGCAAGTCTGTGTTGTCACACTGTCTGAAAAACGCATCCTGAAGATGGGCGAACGCCCGAAACCGGTCGATGACCACAAAATGAAGCATGCTACCACGGAAAATGTCTCTGATGCTTTCCAGCTCTGCGGAACCAACCACCACAACAAAAAAAGGGATGCTATACGCGATCAGAAGCCTAGGTATGTGTGAGAATCTAAGCTTAATAAATGACTTTTTTTAAGGAAACCATACACTCCCCCCCCCACTCACAAAATTCTTAAATGGGGGACTTTTTTTAAAAAAAAAAAAAATTCAAACAAAGCGCTAGATTTTTATATTCATTATCAGTATTACAATTTAATGGAATCCGTCGGTGGTTTTTGTTCGGAGAACATCGCAGAAAAAAAAAAAATCATTAAAAAACGCACATTCAGTCAACCGATGTTCTTCAAACTTGGAATTTAGACAATATATTTAAGTAATAAATTTGTATAATAAACGGAAATAGCACTTTATAAGAAAATATAACCCCATTTATCACCCAAAAGCCCTCGTTAAATAAAATATTTTCAGAGAAATGTTTCAGAGTAAAGTTGTTGCTCTTTATGTGTGTAGTTGATATAAGTTTAAAGAAACTCGTTTGAGAAAATCGAAAGAAAAAACTGAAAAATCCATTTAGTAAAGTGGTACCCCTACTTTTCGAGCTAAGGAATTTTGACCAAACAGTATGGGCAAGTTTAAAAATTTGAGCGATTTTTCGCGCAGACCATTTTCTACAACTCTCCTTTTTTAGGGAGACACAGGAGACCTCAAAATATATAGTTCCGGTCAAAACTCATTTACGGAAAATCTTACACGATCATAATACTTTCTCATCAGTAAGAAAAAGTAAATATTAATATTAATACTAATAAATAAAATAAAACTGATGTCAAACGCTTTTCACGACTTTCTCTTACGCCAGTTCTCTCACAGTTCTAACACGGAAATCTATTTGAAAAGTTGGAATTTTTTTTGTACTAAATATTAAAGTTTTCCTCAAAACTGTATTGATGCCGGTTCTATACATTAAACTGAAACATAATATTTATATCAGATATTTTATTCGTCGTAGCATGCATATTGATTTTGTTCCTGACCGGTTTTGGATTTTCATCCATCGTCAGAGCAAATTTACCAAGTTTGTGTAGGAAAGTTCACTTATGACTGAAATGGTATGTCCACACTTGTGCGCTTTCCTCTTCCTCTTCCCTTTCAACTTGCGCTTCCTCTTTCCATTTCAACATGCGTTGCGCATGCCTTTCGAGCATGCCTCTTGAGGCATTCAATTTGTTGTCCACACTTCATCCGTTCAGTGTGCATTTTATCGATGGATTCAGAAGCGGCATTAGCTATTTGTGCAGGTTACCTGTTTTTGAAAAATACACGAAAAAGTATAAAAGCAGCGAGCCCTCATCTTATGAACCATTTGCAACTGACCTTAATATGGGCTCGCCGAAAAGAGTATTTAATTACAGGCTATCGAGAGCAAGGAGAATCGTTGAAATCGCTTTTGGGTTCATGGCGCCAGAGTTCAGAATTTTTCGTAAGCCTATAGAAATTTCAGTTATTAGGGCTGTGGTTGATATAGTGTTAAGCTTGCCTTCTGCTTCATAATTTTCTCCGGGCGCAGCCGGATGCAGCAAGACAGTATTTACCTCCTGCAAGTTTTGATTACGAGGATGAAAGCATTGGTGAAGTTATTTAAGGCACATGGAGAGAAGTTACTTCCACTGAAAAAGGTATGAGACCTCTACAACAAGTACCACGGAACAAGCACCACTTCTCGCACTTTTGTTGGCATATAATTTGGAATTTACATCCCACAAAACTGTTTGAAGCGATAATCTTCTATAAAATCAAGTGTCTCTTGATTACAGACATAATCAGAAATCTGCTGTCGGAGATATTAATAACAATAGTTGAATAATATTAATTACTAATAAAATTATTATTAAAATAATAATTAAATAATATTTAAAATTAATTGTCTAATATATAACCTATAAAAATATCACACAACACGTAGCGAGAGATCAATAAGACGCATAGAATGTTGAATGAAAATCCAAGTAGTTGGATTCACGTGCGCTGTGATTGCGTCATGAAAATAAAGGCCCATTCAACTTCCATGGGGCATGCAATAACGTATGCCTCTCGTTCATCACACCGTGCGCTATGACGTATGCCTCTGTTGAAAGAAAAGTTGCGCCAGTACCCTAACAGAAATATTACGTTGAAGTGAACACTCCTTCAGAAACTTGGTGAATTCGCTCTGACGATGGATGGAAATTAGAAACCGGTGAGGAACAAAATCAATATGCATGCTACAACGGATAAAATACCTGATATTATCCAGCATTATGGGACCCACCCACATTTTCAGTAATATTTATAAGTAAGCTTAAAGACAGAGCAATTCCCAGAACCCCATAATGTGAATTTCTAGTTTAATAATATTTAAAATAAACATTAATATACGTATATTATTATAATGCAAATATAATAATATATATATATAATAATAATAATTATATTATTATAATAACTAATATAATAATGTTTAAAATAACTTGATAATATACATGGCTACTACGCTTAGTAGAGTAGTTAGTGAACTATTATATATAAACCTTAATTTATTTAAACAAAATACGTTTAAACCAAACAAAATCGTGAAGTAACGATTCCAAGAAAATTGAGAAAAACTAAAAAAAGAAAAAAAAATCAATTTAGTAATGTAGGATTTCCATTTAATCGATTTTCCACAAACTTGGACTGCTGCCATAGTTTTTTTGTGCATAAAAACTGTTATTTTAAAATATAAAAACGCTTATTTGAATCTTAATTTCTTCAAAATTGAAATTCCTCCTTTATTTTCTACTATTCTTACCCAAAACTTTCTGCAAAGATTTACAATTTGTTGTTAACTTCATAAATGTCATACTGCAATCTTTTAAGAAAATGAACGATGTACTGTATAATGGAGTTGTTGAGGAGAGAAATTAGGTTGGATTGAATGAACGAGAATATGAAGACACTGTTATAATGTAGCTATAAGTTTACACTAACTGCACTGGACTTTATAATAAAACTGATAGAATAAAAGGTGGGAGTAGAGATATGACACGATGCGATGTATCTGATATCATAGCTCTAGATAGATTCCCATTGGCTTATATACACAGGTTCTCCCAACTCTAGCCTGCTTAAGTCAGAGAGTACCAGAAAGGGCCTGTCTTCTCTCTGCTTGCTATTACATTATCCCCTCTCCTGAAGAAATTTTTCACGTGTGAAAAATTTGAGAGTGCTGCTGAATGATATATCTTTGTAGCTCATGATGATGTAATAGCAAGCAGAGCTACTTTTAAATCCGACCAAGGTACTGTTACTGGTAGATTCATGCGCTGCCATCATAGCTTTAATAAATGATAACCCCCCTGATACGGTGTACCAGGAAGAAGCCAGATGACATCTTCACGAGTTACTATGCCTGAAGTGGACAATAACGAAGATACAATGGGTTCCAGCACATTGCGGAGTGTCTGGAAATGAGATAGCCGATCAGTTGGCTAAAAAGGGCTGTTCCTTGAACCAACCGGTTGTACCTGTAATAGCAAGCAGAGAGAAGACAGGCCCTCTCTGGTACTCTCTGACTTAAACAGGCTAGAGTGGGAGAACCTGTGTATATAAGCCAGTGGGAAACTATCTTGAGCTATCTATCAGATTCAACCATACATCGCATCGTGTCATATCTCTACTCCCACCTCTATCAGTTTCATTATAAAGTCCAGTGCAGTTAGTGTAAACTTAATAGCAAGCAGAGAGAAGACAGGCCCTCTCTGGTACTGTCTGATTTAAGCAGGCTAGAGTGGGAGAACCTGTGTATATAAGCCAGTGGGAATCTATCTAGAGCTATCTATCAGATTCAACCATACATCGCATCGTGTCATATCTCTACTCCCACCTTTTATTCTATCAGTTTCATTATAAAGTCCA
>JAAEAF010009112.1:0-16317 GCA_011037195.1 Triatoma infestans
TATATATTTTTTTTCTTTTTTATTCAATTGACGACTAATTCCATTAGTAAATTATTGTTGATACTATGTAATTTTGTTCTCTGTAATTTTATAATATTTTCTTCCTAATTAAATAACCACCTGAGGTAGGTATTAGTGCTGTGGCTGTTTTTTAATTAAACGTAATTAAATTAAACCACAGTTTCATTAAAATCAGTGAATAAATTGTCCACTGGACATTTCCATCTTTTTTTTTTTTAAATAGATATTATCAGAGTCCTCTTAAAAAAAAATTGGTTTCTAGCGTCTGCTTTCATTATAACATGGTTGATTCAAACTTGAATGGTGTCAAAATTACTTTTGAAATTGAAATATTTCTGCACTGAAACTCAGAAATGAAAAAGAAAAAAAATGTATGCGTAATAAAAAAAACAAAAAACTTTAAGAAATGGGTTGAAAATGAAATTAAGGTAAAGTATTGTTTATTTTGTTATAAACAAGGAATAACTATCATACAATTTTAGTCATATTGTAAAAAAAAGTTCAACTTAAACAAAAATTAGTAAGGAAATAGGAAATTGTTAACTGTTTAATTTAATTAAAATTAAGAACAGAATAATCTAGAAAGAGCTACAGCTGTAATACCTGTATCAGGTGGTTCTTTAATCAGGAAGAAAATATTGTAACATTGCAGGGCACAAAATCATATAGTATCAACAATAATATTTTACTAGGTTTCATAATATTGCGCAACGGGAAATGGTCGGCAATTATATAAAAAAAAACTACTAATTTGAGATATACGAGGCATGTCCAGTAAGTAAGTGTACTGAGGCTCTCACGGCCGAAGGGATTTTGTTTTCGACATGTTGGCTACACTGTCATGTAGCCTGATTCCTACCCTCCGCAACGAGATCGGTTCGAGGTCAGTACGTTGAGAACTGTCGACGTGACAATACGTTTCGTGAAAAATGTCAATCCAATCTCCCGCCAAGTGAATCGAGTGGAGGCCGGGCAAGAGTTTTTGAGACGCTACAAACTCCATGGAGATGAATTTCTCCGCTCCATCATTACTGGAGATGAAACTTGGGTTGCACACTACACACCTGAAACCAAAAGGCAGTCTCAACAGTGGCGTCACACCTCTTCCCCCTCCGCCAAAAAGTTCAAACCACAATTTCAGCCAAGAAAATCATGGCATCCGTGTTTTGGGACTGTCAAGGCATAATTTTAATTGAATATATGCCTCAAGGGGAGACCATCAACTCTGCAAGATACTGTGAGACCCTAAAAAAATTGCGGAGGGCGATTCAGAACAAAAGGAGAGGCATGATGACAAAGGGAGTCTACCTGCTGCACGACAATGCCAGACCACACACCCAACGCCACGAAGGAACTGCTTGCCTCGTGCATTCCGCGCATTCCCCTGACCTAGCACCTTCAGATTACTATCTCTTTACCTCCCTGAAGCTGCACATGGGTGGAAAAAGGTTTTCAACCGACGAGGAGGTGAAGGGGAGGTGGAGAAGTGGACGAAGGGGTTGGCGGGAAACTACTTCGAGGAAGGCATCAAAAAATTAATACCCCGGTTCACCACCTGCATTGAGAGGAATGGTGACTATGTCGAAAAATAGCTTACATATGTACTAATGTAACCAGGTAATTTTTTGTTCAGATAAAAATTTTTGTAATCTACAAAAATTCAGTACACTTACTTACTGGACGTGCCTCGTATTATTTGAGATCGGAGTTCGAAAAATGAATTTCCGATTTGTTCAAGATCTATAATAAAGAAATTTTATCCAAATAAAGCCTAGTATATAAGGTGTATTCCTTTATCTTTATAACATCCAATCCTCCATCCTCCATATCAATAATTAAAATCTTTGAACCATCAATAACAAAAAAAAAACAAAGAAAAAACATATATCTATATAATTTTCAATTAGATGAAATTCAAATAAATGTATGCTGTTCTGGACCAATTAAGTGAGAAAATACTTGTGAGACATTTTTGAGAAAATCGTAAAAACTGAAAGAAAAAAAAAATTAACAGAAAAATTGAGCACTTACGATTGACCAGATTTTAATATTAAACCTTCATTGGGTTATTATGTTTACTTATTTATTATACACGCAAAATTATTAAAGTGGCAATCTCAATTTCCAAAAAAAAAAAACTCGATATTTAAAATTTGATCTGATCAATTGCTTCCAATTTTGACAACATGAAGTAAAAATTAAAAAAAAAAATGCATAGTTTTTCAGCTTGTCGCATTTTATTTTCAAAAACGGCTATTTCGATTTTCTTATACTCTTTGCTCTCATTAACTTCAAGCATGTATTAAGACTTTTCACTTTTAGCTGAAATCTTATTGCGAGGAAACTGAAATGGTTCTGAGAAATTACACTTACTACTAAAGCGGCGTTTACACGATCAATATTATTGTCAATACCAGTATTGACAATATTTCCATCAATACTCATACTAACCACTATCAATATTTCATTACCTTACACGATCAATATTATTGTCAATACTATTTACTATTTCTGCCACTAGGAGAGTGTATTTACATGTTTATACTCATCAGTTTAGTTGTTTTTTTTTTAACCTTTAAAAAATGAATAATAGTTCTAAAGCTTGCGTAGCTATTATTTTGGCCCATGGTTATAGTTAGCTCCTTACCCTGCTGCTCACTTTATTAATATTGTATAGAAAACTCAAGGGGGACATCTCTAATGTTTCTTATTTAAATTACTTCCACTATCGTTCACTCTTAATTAATTCCTTTATAAAACATCGAAAATAAACATTTATCCTAATGATATATTTAATAAAATATAATATAATTCTGGTAATTTTGTGTTGCATGGTTTAGATACATTTATTTTTTATTAACACCTTAGAAGGCAAAATACCAAATCTTTATCTAACATTCCACCAAAATCAGGCATAAACAAGGAAAATTGTTTGATTGACTTTTCATGTAGACATGTAATGATTTAATATGCCTACCATTCGGAAGGAAAGTTAGAAGCCTATTTTCTCTCTATATTAACAGCATGGCATATAAAAACCCTTTTTGAAACAAAAAATTAAATTAACTGCGAAACACTCATACGATTTTTCTAATAGTGCAATTGTCAGAGTTCAAACTGAAATGTTTTCTTAAAATGGAAATTTTAAATTAATTGGGCCAGTCAACTTTAATATATTATAGGAGATGTTCATTACATAGAATTCTTTAACCTATTATAATAGTATCGCTTTTGTTTTGTACAGGTTAGTTTCAACGTTCGATAAAACTATTGAACTGACCAATAATATTGTCGATATCCCCTCCAATTCTCAGTATTGATAGAAAATCTGAATTTCATCAATACTCTTGTCAATACCGACCATCAATACATTTTTTTTACTTTACACGATCAATATTATTGTCAATACTCTAAAGTATTGTCAATATTATTGATCGTGTAAACGCCGCTTAAGGGTGGGGGGCTCTTCAATATGTTATTTTTGAATATGTGGATGGGTTTGCAATGCTGGATAACATATGGTATTTTAACCGTCTTAACAAGTGCTAAATGTTTCTGATAATCCTGACCAGTTTCGGATTTTTATCCATTGTCAAGTTCGTTAAAGAGTTTACTTCAACTTAATGTTTCTGTTACACAATACAACTGTTGACTTTAACTTCTGTAACATAAAGATTAAGTTAAAGTAAAAACACTCTACAAAAAAGTAAAATTTGAAATTTAAAGTTAATTGTCATTTTTATCTATATATAGCGGTAAGTCGTGTGAATGTTTCACAAAATAAAAACACGAAGAAAATGAAAACTTAAGCTACTTTATGTTAATATTAATTTGCATTTTCTAATTAAAAAACAAAAAAAAAACAATAAAAATATTTATTCGTATTAGTCTTAAAATACATAATTGTAATGAATGACCAATCTTGCTGATCAAGAAATAATATTGAAATGACTATGAAGTAAGCGTTGTAGGTTTAGCGAAGTAAGGGAGTCCTGGCTATCACGCACACGCTACTGAAGGATGTTCCGGAATGAGTTTTGTAAGAATAAGTTCGTGATTGGTTGTATTTTAGTCAACAACAGGATCACAGTAATGTCGTTCAAGGCAGAAACTAGTAAGTTCTAGTTTATATATGAATTAGTGTATAACTATATGAATTATTATTATTTGGCGCAGATTGCGCGATTCTTAGCACATATTTCGCCAAGTTTCTCTATCTTACCCTGCATTTTATAATTTTGCAAGCCAAGTAGATTTCGTGCATCTTCGGAAACTCTATTACGTACAGTCATCGCAAATTCTGGCCCTTCAAAAAAAAACAAAACAAAAATATTTGGCCATTTGCAATCAGTGATCAATGAAAAAACATATTTTAGAGCATTCCAAATTTTGATTATATTACATCATATTAACAAATTCTTACTATGTAGATTCATATACAATAAATGTGTGTTAAAGATTTATCTTTATATCCTCGTTAAAGCAAATACTAGTATTTATTTAGTTTAACATTAATGTAAATATTTACATTCTGTTTTTCATATACATCAATCAAACAGAAAAAGTAAATTAAAAACATTAAATTTATTGTTTTTATAATTCCTATATTTATCCAGATTAAAGTGGTACAAAATGTTTTCATGTATTTTCCTGTACAGAAGTTTTTACTTGTAATATATCAAAAATTAATAAATATCAAATTTCTTGCTCTATTTATAAATTAGCAAAACAGGTCCCACTAATATATTGATAAGGTATAATACATATTTCAAGGTAATTAGTAAATAGTAAACTAGGTTTATTGATCATCTAAAAATAAAAATTCATTTTTTTTCTAACCTTTCAATCGTATTAATATTAAAATAATTGACAAAGATATATTGCTCGTTACTGTGTTGTTTAAATGTGATGGGTTTTGATTATTTAAATTGATTATTATCGATAAATGTATAAAAGAAAGAGAAACTCGATACTTTAAACTTTCTTAGTAACATGTCCTCATACCTTATTAATTTCAAGTTATTATAACTGCAAAACAAACAAACAAACAAACAAAAGATATCTTTGAGAGAAAGTTTACAACGAAAGCAGTAATGGAATTCATTGACAACCAAAGAATTTTGAACAATCATTAGTCACAATATTACTACGGTAATCCTTCAAATGGCTATTTCAACAATTTTAATGAATTGCATAGTAAACTAATTTAATTATAACGAAATAATTATAGGTCAATGGCTAGAGGAGTTTTTTTTTTAAATAAAAAATTGTTTATTGCTGAAAAATGTGTAACGCTTCACGATTTTGCGTGTCAACCTTGCGCTAATCGACTCTGTATCGTTCCAATTCTAGTATATATATCGCCGAAGCGAGTACTGCGCAAGAATGACAAGCAAAATCATGAAGCGTTCCAAATTTTTCAGAATTAAGAATTCTTTTTTCCTTAAAAAAAACTTCTCTGGACATAGCTGTATCAACATCATATTATAATTTTAAGGCCTGACGTTTTGGAAACCATTATAGTAATTTCATTCTGTTTACGTATTAGAATTCCCTCTTAAAATACATAATTGTAATGAATGACCAATCTTGCTGATCAAGAAATAATATTGAAATGACTATTGAAGTAAACGTTGTAGGTTTAGCGAAATAAGGGAGTCCTGGCTATCATGGAAACGCTACTGAAGGATATTCCGGAAAGAGTTTTGTAAGAATAAGTTCTTGATTGGTTGTATTTTAGTCAACAATAGGATCACAGTTATGTCGATCAAGACAGAAACTAGTAAGTTCTAGTTTATAAATGAACTAGTGTATAAACTATATGAATGATTATTATTTGGCGCAGTTTGTGAGGTTCTCAGCACATATTTCGCCAAGTTTCTCTATCTTACCTTGCATTTTACAATTTCGCAAGCCAAGCAGATTTCGTGCATCTTCATAAACTCTATTACGTACAGTCATCGCAATTTTGGCCTCCTGACCTATACTCGTTCATCCAATACACTTTGAGGAGTTTGAATGCGATCCATTTGGCTATGTGACCAGTTCAACGCAGCCAACGTACCCAATTTTGATGAGGCTCATCAGTATCTTACTCACTCTTTATAGATGGCCGTCATTGTTTCACTCATTCATTGTTTGTCCTTCGTCACCAGGACTGATTAACCTGTACGACAATTCCAAAAATTTTCCGGAGGATTTTTCTTTCGAAACAACAATGTGTGAGCTCATCCACCTATCTTAAGAGACCAACTTTCAGAAGAATATGTTAGAATCTAACGTGTTTTATGGATTAAAACACATTCGTAGATCCTTAAGAACTCCTACTCTCAAGATACCTGTGTAGTCATTCTTATGGATGAGTTCGGTGGGTTGTCGGCAGTCTAAGATGCTGATTGGGAGGAACGGATAGGGCTATTAGTGAGTTGTAGTGGTGTCTTTCAAGGACCTCTCTTGGGCATTTGGTTGGATCCCTTACTGGGGATTGTAGTTTAAGAAGAAACCTCTAATAAATATAATGGGGCTCATGCCAGATACCTTCTGTAAAGAATTTGTGAGACAGAGGAAGAAACACCCATCCATTTTATGACAGTGTAGTGGAATCAATTGTCGTGATTCCTGAGGTATGAAGTTAGATGTCTTGAAGAGGGATTTATTAGGTGAAAGTTAGTTTAGAGAGTTATTGCTTGAATTACTAACACTGAATTTATAAAAATAGAATATATTTTAACAATAATTTGAATGAGCCTAATGGTAACTACAATTAATATGATTTGATAAAAGTAAATAAATAATTTTAAGAGTTAAATAACAAATAATTTAAAATGATTATAATAAATAAACTAATATGCACAAGTATGAAAATAATTATAAGATAAACCTTGTACAGGGACGCGCTCGGAACTCAAGTATAACTGCTGCTGTAAAAATGATACTGATATAATAATGTGGCCACTGGTATAATGATGATGATATAATGATCCCCTCTTCCAGTGGAGCGAAGTTTATATTAGTCTTACTCACACACTGTGAAGTGTGTAAGTAAGTTCTCACACTAAGACATCTCTAGTAGCGTGCGACCTTGGTTAAATCGGCGACCAGCGATTCAGGTCAGTGGCCAGATTTGGTCGCCCATCGGCGATTTTCAAAGACCAGGTGGCTTCTGTTCAATAGACAGGACTTTCTCGGTGCTTGACTTTGATACCTTTGTATTAAAAAGGCAGCGGCCGGCTGTGGGGCCACTAGTTATAAATTATTCTTTCCTTTTGTTATATTTTGTGAAGGCTTTGACATTGCTATGTCATTACAACAGATTACTTGGTTGTGGAGAAAATTCAGGAAATTAGGTTCAAGACTTTTGGTCGGAATAGAATGTCCGTGGAAGAGCTTAGGCTATTTCCCTTTGTTCGGACTGCGGTGAACTTTTAAATGTTTAGACCCGGTTTGTTTTTGTTTGGGGTAGCTATATGGGCCCAATGGGGCTTTGGATAAATAGGTTTTGTCTCTCCCCACCGACGAATAATAGAATAATAACTGTATAGTTCATAAAAGCATCTGTAGGCACGAGGATGATACTCTTTATTTCTTGCTGGCAAAGTTTTGTGCATTAATTTGATTACCAAATATACACAACAGTCCGTCAACTACTCAATATTGTACGTTTTTTTTTTTGGTTCCCTGAATATTATTGCTAGAATTCAACAAAAGAAATTAAATACAAGTTGTGCTAACGAGTTGTTTAGAGAAAATCATTCAGAAAAGTGAAAAAGTGAAAAGTACTTGAAAGAAATAAAAGCCTTGGATTTATTAACTATATCGTAGGATTAATAATTAATTTGGAAATGTTTTGGTAAAGGAAGTTCTAGTTTAAGTTGAATGTGTAAAATTCCATCCTTCTCAAACATTTCTGTTGTAGTTGGTACAAGTTTGAACTTTAGTTAAGTGCTGAGGAGGAGAGAAGAAGGCATTGCAAAGAAGTTGGTACAGTTGGCTTAAAAGAAGGAAAAGTAAAAGAAATTGCTCTTTTCAATGAAAAAAGGGAAATGTTTCGGTGAATTTTTAGGAATAAAGGTCAATTCGGAACCTATAGCTATATTCTTACTTTTTCAAACTGGAAAACTAAATAGGGTAAGTAACTTTTGTGCTCTATTCGAAGAAGAACTGTGCATAGTTATTGTAAGAAGTTTCAAGTTTCTACCTTTTGGTCCCGTTCTCTGGGAATTCAGAAGAAAAGAACAATTCAGAAAAGTTTATTTTTTATTGCTAACTTAATCTTTTTTTTATTCTTAAATATTTATAAAAGCATTATTAATAATTTGCATTGGAAATTTCACCGAAGTTTTTTCGAAATTAATATCTTATAAAAATCTATATAATTAATCTTTCATTAAAAATATTAATGTGTAATATAAAAATTATAAACATACAGAAGTTAGAAGAATAATACGCTTCATACATTTATATGACTGACATTTCTGTTTCGCTGACTACAGATTAGACACAGAACATTACCAAGCACAAATCTATTTCATCACAGATAATAATAAATTCTTCACATGTAATGAAGAATAACGCACAACAAATTTTTATTTTATTATAATAGTATTAAAACTATTATTTGATGTGACATTTTAAAAGGAAAAAGTTTAAGGAAAACTATTGTTTACTATTTGTAAAGAAAGAAAGAAAGTTACATATAAAATAGGAATAAAAGAAAACAACAGCCTGTTAATGAACTTTAAACTATTTCCCACTAAATTTGTCCTTAATTTACTGACTATAAACAGTAAACTTTCAAAAGCATACGGCGCTTTCATATTAAATAACTGTTTGGAAAGATTTTCAACAGTAATTCACTTCGGGGGAAATATTAGAAATAAGAAAAGAATATTAAAAGTTAAACGTGGGAGAGATTTTAAAAGTATATCTTCTTCTAATAATTAGAGGGTTCGTTTTATGGATACATTTTTATTTTCTACTAGATGATAAACAACAAGTTGATACTGATCGTAATTAAAGAATAGAGCCATGTTTATGAAATAAAAATTGTAATTATTGATGGATTTTTATACTTGCATATGAATCTGTTTTTTTTAAAATGATTAGCGAGAATTCTCATGGATATGGGAGAAAGAAAGAAATAAAACAGTATGATTCGTGACCCCTGGAAGCGTCACCCACGGTTCCAAGGCCAGTTGAATAATGGAAGTCGAAGAGTTAGCAGCTAAGCCTACCTTCTCACCTACGTAACCGGAAAAAAAAAAAATTAAAAATAGGTCGGTTTTGGGTTCACTCCTTATTTAAGAGAGATAAAGGAAACTAGTTTCTTCTATTCATTATATCCTCAG
Source organism: Triatoma infestans (assembly GCA_011037195.1). Lineage (NCBI taxonomy): Eukaryota > Metazoa > Arthropoda > Insecta > Hemiptera > Reduviidae > Triatoma > Triatoma infestans. The sequence continues at coordinate 9,369 of JAAEAF010009112.1, forward strand.
CTCAGACAAACATCCTGATAAATTTTTCAATTTTCTCCGGATGCATTTCTATCGCTGTGTGCGCATCCTACGACCACAAGCGACTGATTACAAATCGAAAGCGCACTGGGTGGCGCCACCGCTGGGGCGCGCTGGGTGGGTTGAGTCGCCGATGGTCGACCGGGTGGCGCCACTGTAAAAGTGGAGCGAACGCCCAATTGTAAACTGTCTTGATGATTGGGTCGCGCGACTCAGGAAGCCTCGTCTATTATAGCCCTAACATAAGTTGTTATCAAAGAATTTGGACAATTGATGCAAATAATTTGTTTAAAGATTTTTTTTCTAGTTTAAACCATTTTTTTACGATCATCTCTTATAAAGACAAATTATTCCAAATTCTGTAGATGAATTAATATCCGAAATTGTCCAGAAAAGCGATGATTATTATAAAGAGCGACACATTAATGGGGGATTCAACATTATTATCAATTTTAAATTAAAAACCGAAGTAAGAAGTTTTTTTTTTTCATTTCAATTTAATAATATATTAATTATTACATAATTTTTATTATCCATCTACCAATACGATCTATTTTTAAAAATAATAACGCAAGCATCATCATCATAGAAAATATCTAAACACTAAATGTTATCTTCGTTTAGTCAGTAAATCCATTAAATTTTATTCCTTATAAATAATTTTATTATTAAACAAATATATATATATATTTTACTAATTGTATTACATCATCTCACTAAATTAGAGAATTAATTAAGAAGGTTGAATAATGATGCAATTATATAGTCAGTCCATTATTTAAAGCCTTCTGTTTCTATTTTACTTCATAAACTCAGGTACTTGGCTAATGAACTTTCTTTTATAATCCTTAGTTCTTCATGTAAATTACTACATCATATTAATGGGATATATATATATATGAATTAAACAATAAATTTAAGAGTGGAAGAAATGTAGTCGTAATAAATCAAAAAGCCTTTAAATCTTAATTGCAAGTAGAGTTTATTAAAAAAATCTCGAAAGAAGAAGATAATAATATTATAACAATTTTTTTGTATATTAGAAAAATAATTAAGGAAGTTTATGGAGATTATTACGATAATCTTATAGTATAACATCCTTATGTATATAATTTTATAATTTATAATATATACTTATAGACATTCTATTGGAAATACTTGCATGCTTGGATAATCAACTTTTAATGTCAATAAAAATATTAAACCATGGATCTTCCTTTCGCTAGATTACCATAACATGTAGATAATTTAACTATTTTTGGGAATTTTATACAAGAAACCAAGTCTGTATCATAAAGCTGAAATTTAATTTTATAAATACAATTGAGATGGAGTTTAGAAAGGATAAATAATATTGATTTTGAAAAGAGTGCTAGGATTAATAAAAAGCTATTTCAAGGAAACTCTCTCGATTCAGGGCATAATACCAGCTGCTGAAATTTTTTTGAAGTGAGATAAAAGGAAATTAAGTAAAAGTTCACTGATGTGATTCAGTATTAAATCTGTTACCGACAGCCTATCGTATCTGCCTTTCTTTCTGAACATATAATTTCATCTGAAATTGAATAAGATGGATGATTAACTAACGGAAATGATAGAATATTCAGATTTAACTTGAGCTGTACATATTACATAGATCGCGATTTTTCACTTAATGCTTCAATGCTTTTTTTTAAGCTACAAACAATAGTAATCTTATCAGTTTCATATTAAACATTTTTACGAGGAAATTTGATGGCAACGCCCGCTCTAGGGGCGGCGGGTAACCCGGACATTTGTCCGGGGCGCCAAAATTTAAGGGTGCCATTTTGGTTGTAAAAATGAGAAAAATATTGATGTGTTAAATACTTAATTAATAGAAAATTTCACATATCGATTTTTCGTTCGCTAAAAATTTACAGTCTAAAAGCTAAAAATATTTACACTATTATTGAAAAATTAACGCAGAATTTGTAAAGGACGATGCTTGAACTTGTTTGAACATGCATATACTTCTCTGAACAGAATAGCATATATACGCGTGCAGAGCGATGCTTCAGCTTGTCTTTGAATATGCATAGATTTGCCTAAAAAATGTATATATATATTCTTAAGGGCCCGGCAATTTGTCTGTTTGTCCAGGGCGACGTAACCGCTAAAGCGGGCGCTGATCTGAGATAGCTAAAGATTACGTTTCTACTAAAATGTCATTTCAATCGCTTTTATACTTTTACCACCATACTTCTGTCTAGAATACTGAACTAAATCCATTGCAAACATTCCAAGTTTGAAAAAATGATAAATCATAATAAAATGTCAATTAGTAGGAATCAATTTATAATCACAAACAGTACGAAGTGATATAAGAATGTCGTTAGTCTCTTCTAGTAAGGGTATCAGTGGGAAAAAAGCAGGCTTGCCACATGATAAGCGCCATATTTTACAGAAGGGTTCTCCCTTTTATAAGCAGGACTATTTGTTCATTTGATGGAAATAAATCTACACAGCAAAATTCAGGCAAAAGGTAGATTAAGTAAACTGGGTAAGGGAATATCGAGTATTTTTCCCTTGTGAAAGTATTTGGTGTGAATGTATTTATTAGCGTGCATGTATTTATTGGCGCGAATGTATTTGGGAGAAAGTTAGTATGAACGGCTTAATTTAGGTTTTTTTTTATTCCGTGATTGAAAAAAAATACTCCTTTAAAAATGTGAAGACTTTTACATTTCAGGGCGCAAGCTCAATTGCGAAAATAAAATAGCAGCAGAAATACAAAAACGGATTATGGCAGTCAACCGAGCTCACTTCGCAAATTTGAAACTTTTCCAGTCATCGCTGTTGTCACAAGCTACAAAGGTACGATTATATAAAGACGTTGGCAAGACCAATAGTGGCATACTCAGCGGAAACATGGACCCTATGTATCTCTACAATGAATATATTACGAATCTTCGAAAGAAAAATTCTTAGGAAGATATATGGACCTGTAATATGGCTGACGGTTAATGGAGAATTCGGAAAAATAGCGAACTGTATGAACTATTCGGATCCGGCGACATAGTCCAGTTTATAAAAGCGAGGAGGATAGAATGGCTGGGCCATGTATTAAGAATGGAGGACGGTTCTACTTGGAGTGATTTATGGTACTAGGAGAAGGGGACGAACTAGGAGATGGTGGATCCAGGATATGGAAAAGGACTTTGCAGTGCTCGGTGTGCAAAATTGGAGAACGAGCGCTGTGCAGGGAGGACTGGCATAATATTGTCAGGGAAGCCAAGGCCCAAAAATTTATTAAAATATTTCAACCCATTAGGTTTAATTTTGTTTCAGGATGAGTCCATTATTTGTTAAAAGTACTGGACCACCTATTCTCCTTAGATTAGATTATACAGCTAAGTTATTACTTATAATAGATATAGTGATTCATAGTTAAAAAGATGCTTTTAGTATTGCCCAAATTTTTAAATCTATAGTAGAAAAGTTACAGTATTCCCTACTAGGCAAGTCGATGTCTAGTTTGGTGATATAAAACGGGATAAGCATTCGACTATCTACAGCTACACCCCACACCATGCTGGGATAAGGTGTCGTGCATGTTCCATCATAGCTCGAGTGGCCACTCGTAGATCGTGAAGTAAAATGATTGGAGTGGCGTTATTGACCTCGGCATCGATACGCCCCGCCTCCCAAAATACGATCGATAACTGGAAGAAGCCCGCATTCATTTCTTATGGACAGATTTAAAAATTCCTACAAAAGGAAATTTTATACAAAATATTGACAGTTATATTTTTTATAACACACTGTTTGTAATGTGTTAAGTACAACTATTGCTTGTTTTAAAACAATAAAATGAGAATAAATGTTGAGTGGCGGGGCCTGGTTGAGGGCTGAATAACAATGAAATATGTCACGACAATAACATTCGAACATTTTTTCTAGGAAAGGTAATACATATCGGCTATAGTACATGTAAAAGATATCTTGGCGAAAGTATATATATATTAGATACATTACCATAAACAACTTTCCACTATATATATATATAACCATATTGGTATTTCTTATAAATATAACGTTATTTTATTAAAGACTTTTCTGTAATATCAATTCTGATTATTATTATTATTAAAATATATATCTGTTTAATACTTTTATTACTATTTGAAACTTTATGTTTCTTCTTATTAAATGCTAAGGTTTTTACTTTTAGTGATTTTATTTTTTTTTAATTATAAGGAAATATAAAATTATGTAATCAGTCATTATAATGCATTACATGTCCACCGGTTTACCTTAGGGAAAACAGATAATAAATATGATTTTCAGAACAATTACAGCTAATATATAAAGATTTTCCAAAACAAAAATCAGTTTACAATTTATGCAATTTATAAATTAGCAATATAGATTTTTGATCACATGAAATAAAATAAAGAATCATTTTTGAAGGTTGGCTATAGGAATAAGAAGCGAAAATTGATTATGCGCGCTAAGACCAAGACAGTCCGTGACCGAAGAGAACGGCCGAAATACATTAATACATAGCTGGTAGGGAAGTACTAAGGAAAAACTAGGGGGCAGAGAAAAAATAGAAAACCAAGAGTAACTTGATATAAATAAATATGAATAAAGTATTAGAGACATTTTCCGTGGTAGCCTGCTTCATTTTGTGGTCATCGACCGGTTTCGGGCGTTCGCCCATCTTCAGGATGCGTTTTTAGACAGTGTGACAACACAGACTCGCATAGAGTAACTTAGTTTCACACTAACTGAGGTGTATTTTTAAAATACTAAACTCTTAAACTAGGTAAAGGGATATGGTCAGATGGGTGGGAAAACACGTGTTTGGGTTGTTAAAGGGCAAATTCTTTTCTTACAGTGAACACAACACGTGGGGGTCTAATCTTTAAACTCTGTTGTTGGAGGGAGACTTACTTTACAATTAATTAACCAAAACATGAATAATATAAGCAAATACACAAAATAAATTTAAATAAATTAAACAACGATTAAACTAACATTTAAAATTCATTCATTCGTTTAAAATTGAACGATTTTTTATATAATTAAGTTTTTTCAGTTCCAAAGAATTAAGAAATTCCAGTCATTCTTTCACTTTTTCACGCAACCCTCACATCCTCGCAAGCATGTATACCTGGTTATGTTTTCTTATATGATTAAGTTTTTTATTATGCATCCCACAAACCATGTCACATCATCACTCACATACATCATCCAAATACGCACTTTTTTTTTTTTAAATATCTATATATCTAAACTAGTAAATTTATATATACATAGTAGATTTAAAACTAAACCTAAACTTAAAATCTATTTAAGAACATTTGTTGCGTGTGTAATTGTGTTTCTGTTGCTATTGTGGGAAGAGTGTTCTGAATAATGGTTCACTGGCAAATTTTGTCTGTTCATTTATTAAGTTTTGTGCCTTGCGTTTATATATTTCGAGTTGTTCTACTATGTCAAGTCGTCGTCCTTTGTGGCCAGAGTGTATTAGCTTCATCGTGGTCGTTATGTCATCGGGTTTGTGTTTGTTAGTGTTTAGGTGATTGGCGTAATTTGAGTCAACTTTGTTGTATTTGTATGATCTGATGTGTTCGGTAAATCCTTCCTTGATTTTTCTGCCGGCCTGCCCCACGTAAATGTTGTCACAGTCCGGGCATTTCAACTCGTAGACCCCACTGCTGTCATACACGTCAGTGAGCTCGGTACGAGTGCGGAGTTTTTTGCCTAATTTGTTGTTTGTTCGGAAGGATGTCTTAATGCCCAGTTTTTTGAAAAAATTTGTGAGTTTGTACGTGTGGCTTCCGATATATGTGAAAGTGGCGAATTTGTCTGCTGTTTCTTTGTCAGTCCTATTTCGGTGGTGTGGTTCGTTTTTGAGGAGTTTATTAACGATGTTTGTATTGTACCCATTGTTTTCAGCTATTTTGTAGATTGTCTGCAATTCTTGTGTGTGGTTCGTGGGTGTGAAGGGTGTGTATTTAAGTCTGTTCGTTAGGTGTCTAAGTGCAGCTAGTTTGTGTTGGGTGGGGTTGTTGGAATTGTGCGGTATGATAGCATCCGATGTAGTTGCTTTTCTGTATATTCCGTACTCTATTTTATGGTCGGTTCTTGTGAGTTTCATGTCTAAGAAGTTGAGGGTGTTGTTCGTTTCTTTTTCGTGTGTGAATTTTATTTTCTTGTTTATGTTGTTAAGGTAATGTACTATTTTGTCTACGTCTATGTCGTTTTGCAATATGAGGAATAAATCGTCCACGTATCGTGCATAAAACGTTACCCCGAACTCCTCTTTCAGTTTGGGTACGTAAGTTTCCTCCATGTTTTGTACAAATATTTCTGATAGTATGGCCGATGTGGGGTGCCCCATTCCCAGTCCGTCGGTAGCGAGGTAGAACTTGTTGTTAAATCTAAAGTAGTTTTGTGTCGTTGTGGTTTGTACTAAGTTCGTGAGTTGGTGGACGAATTGCATGGATTCTTCTCGTTCCAACTTCTGTTTCATTAAGTCCAGTGTGTCCGTGATTGGTATGGAGGTGTATAGGTTGGTAATGTCGAGGGATAGTAAACGGGAATTGGGGGTGAGTTTTATATTTTCTGTTAACTGGATTAGGTGTTGTGTGTTTCTTATATTGTAAGTGTCATTCAGTTTTACTTTGTTTTTTATTACCGCTGCCAGATGCTGTGTCAACTTGTATGCTGGTGCCGTTGTGTAGTTTACGACGGGTCTGATGGGAATATTGGGTTTGTGTATTTTTTGGGAGTGCATTTAGAATGGGTGCTGCGGGGTTCATGCAAGTATATTTGAAGGCTTCGCGGGGTGGTATTACTAGTGTTGCGTTCTTTATAGCAGTTTTTACTTGTTGTTGGAAGTTTTTTGTTGGGTCCTTTTTGAGTTGTGTATATGTATTGTTGTTTATGAATTCTAGGGTTT
>JAAEAF010009113.1:0-31900 GCA_011037195.1 Triatoma infestans
AGACCTTATGTGTTTTACGTGTGGGAGACCTTATGTGTTTTACGTGTGGGAGACCTTATGTGTTTTATGTGTGGGAGACCTTATGTGTTTTATGTGTGGGAGACCTTATGTGTTTTACGTGTGGGAGACCTTATGTGTTTTACGTGTGTTAGACCTTATGTGTTTTACGTGTGGGAGACCTTATGTGTTTTACGTGTGGGAGACCTTATGTCTTTTATGTGTGGGAGACCTTATGTGTTTTACGTGTGGGAGACCTTATGTGTTTTATGTGTGGGAGACCTTATGTGGTTTTTATGTGTTGAGACCTTATTGTTTTACTGGGGGATACCTTGTGGAGATCCTGATGTGTTTTACCCGGGTGGGAGACGTTATGTGTTTCAACTGTGGGAGCCTTATTGTGTGTATGTGTGGGAGACCTGATGGTTTGTTTTACATGTGGGAGACCTTATGTCGTTTTATGGTGGAGAGACCTTAATGTTTTTTATGTGTGGGAGACCTTATTTGTTTTTTAAAACGTGTGGGAGACCTTATGTGTTTTATGTTGTGAGACCTTATGTGTTTTTACGGGTTGAGACCTTTATGTGGTTTTAAAACGGTGTGGGAGACCTTATGTTTTTACTTGGGGAGACCTTATGTTTTAACGTGTGGTGAGACCTTCTCTTGTGTTTTATATGTGGGTAGACCTTTGTGTTTTCATGTCTGGGGCTACTTCGAAACACAAAAAAAAACATGTGATTATTAAAACACGTGTTGGGACCTTATGTGATTTTCCGTGTGGGGAGACCTTATGTGTTTTCTGATGTGGAGCCCTTATTGTTTTACGTTGTGGGAGACCTTGTGGGTACCTTCTGTGTTTTAAACGTGTAGTGAGACCTTAGGAGGTTTTTACCGTGTGGGAGACCTTATGTGTTTTACGTGTGGGAGACCTTATGTGTTTTATGTGTGGGAGACCTTATTGTTTTACGTGTGGGAGACCTTATGTGTTTTTATGTGTTTTACGTGTGGGAGACCTTATGTGTTTTACGTGTGGGAGACCTTATGTGTTTTACGTGTGGGAGACCTTATGTGTTTTATGTGTGGGAGACCTTATTGTTTTACGTGTGGGAGACCTTATGTGTTTTACGTGTGGGAGACCTTATGTGTTTTATGTGTGGGAGACCTTATGTGTTTTACGTGTGGGAAACCTTATGTGTTTTACGTGTGGGAGACCTTATGCTAGTGGTTTCCAAATTTTCTGTCATAATAAATTGTCGCGCCCCCCTGAATTTTTTTAACAGTTTAATTTTATAAATACTAATCTTATATTACAATTAATGTAATGAATCACAAATCAATGTTCTATATTTTGTAAATTCTTGATAGAAAAATATAGTCTTTATCTATTATTTAGTGACTTGAATTCTTATAATAGGCAAATTTAAAATAATCATAAAAAATGCAACAAAACAAATATTTCAACATACCTGAACAATACCCAACATGACAGTGAAGTTGTAAATACTATCCTTACAGCTAATTTAATTGATTTCAAAACAATTTTATATATTTTGTAGATTCTTAGTGGAAAAATTACATATTTATTTATGATAGTACATCAAACACATTCAAGTTAATCTTTAAAAAAATACAAAAAGTAATACATATTCAATACAACATAATATTATTTCAGCGTGATGAGTGGGGCTTGTTTGCACATATCTTTTCAAACCGAGATATGATTTAAAATAGTTGTTTGATCTTAAAAAGTTATTTCTTCTCACCTTGCAGATGATACTGCTATCCTATTTGCCAATAATGATCCCGTGACCACCCATAGAGATCTACAAACCCACCTCTCCTCCCTAGAAAATTGGTTAAAAAAAAAAAATGGGTCATTAAACTTAATGAAAATGTAATGACATGGAAAGTCATACCAATGTCAAAGTGGTTCCAGCCAGCTGCTATCTTAACAAAGGATGGCAGTAATAAAAGAGCAATTTATAACCAGCGACCTAGCAGGCCGCCGTCTTCAAGACAATGCCGGCCAAACAAACAACCAAGCCCTTTTCAATACTTTACATCAAACCAAGCACCGATAAGGTTGGCCACTGACCTAAATAAGGTCAGCAAACTACGAAGTTCGCACAAGGTCGCACACTACGAAGGTCGCACAAGGTCGCACACTAGGACAGATGTCTTGGTGTGAGTGTGGCCAACACCGATGTATAAACTCTATCATATACAACGAGATCATCATTATATCTTATACGACGATACGAGCACGTCCATATACACGAGCAGCAGTTTACGCGACTATACACAGTTTCATTTAAACTTATTATCTTTTAGTAGTGCATCTTAGTTCGTTTATTTTATCATTCTAATTTATTACTTATTTATCTTCTATTTATTCCTAAGTATTTTGCTAGTTATTAGTTACCATTTATACGTTAAAATTATTGTTAAAATACAGTTTATTTTTATAAAATCCGTATTAATAATTCGATGCACTAACTTTCCAAATCTCTCAACTAACTTCCGCCCTCTTCAAGACATCTACTACATCAGGAATCACATCAAACGATTCCATCACAAAAATAAGTCCCAAAACGTTACCTTCACTCTAGGTCACATTACTCTTCCCCCAGGCTCCTACAACTTAATTCCCTTACCAGTGGTCAACGTTGCTCACTATCTTGAGCTTTACTTAGACCGAAGACTTACCTGAAATCCTCATACACGACTTAAAAGAATATCACTTCCGGTCATCCAATTTTTATCAAACTTGGAATTTCAACAACATATTTAATTCTAATTAACATTATTTAGATGATAGAATTGTTTAATAAAACTTAAATAGCACTTTAGATGAAAACCTAATCCCACCCCTCCCCCATAACCGCCCTTAAATGAATTTTTCCAGAGAAATGTTTCAATAAAAGTTGTAGCTCATTGTATGTGTAGTTGATATACCAAGTTTGAAGAAAATCGTTGGAGCCATTTTTGAGAAAATCGCGCAAAAGTAAAAAAAAAAAACTAATAAGTAAAGTGGTACTTCCGGTTGAGGAATTTTGACAGATGACCCCTGTCAGATGCCATGGTGATACCTAGACGGAATATCAAGTTTCAACTTTCTACAGTTTTTCGTTTTTGAGCTATGCTGTTCACATACATACACACACAACACACAGACACACACACAGACCATTTGCTAAAAACCACTTTTTTGGACTCAGGGGACCTCAAAACGGATATTTCCGGTGAAAACTCGATATCGAAAATTTGACACGATTACAATACTTCCTCTTACTAGAAGTAAGAGAAAGTAATTAAATTTGGTTTTTCCCAAAACCTATAGGGCTTGATTTCGGTTATATAAAGGGAATCGAAGTCGTACATAGGGAATCATTTGCATATACAGAAAAACAGAACGCTATCAACTTTTTTTTTCGGAGATTTTGCTACGATAGACAAACGAAATAAGTACTGTAATGAACAATATAATTTCAATATTACCAACTTGAATAAATCTTGAAGTAAGCGGTGGTATTAGTTCACATATCTGAAACATAAATATATTTGTATAAATAATGATAACAAATTTATTCAAGTCATGGAATAAAAAAAAAAATATATATAAAAAAATACACCAGTTACAAATGGTGTTAACCCAAATTAAAAACATGGTAAGAGAAATTTCCCAGCCAGAATAAATTTGATCTACTTTGGTAAATAAACATTTACATAATATGATGGCGGTTGACAGCCACATCAGTTCAAAAACCTACTTTAAATTATAAAGCAACATCCTGTATCTGTCCACTTGTGCAGGTAACATGACGCTGGGGATATATTGAATAAATTATTAAAAGATGCCATTTCCATTGAATTAAATTTTTGATATCTAGAACATGAAAGCTATACACTTCATGGATATAAACAGTACCTCCGTATTTGTAACTTCACTTCTTGTACACTTCATGGATATAAACAGTACCTCCGTATTTGTAAATGTCACTTAGTTTGTACTAATTTATTCATTGAGTCATCGTTTTTCGAATTGTACTTTATTACTTCAGTATTAAGAGTTTTTTATTTTTCAGTGCTGCAGACCAATTTTCTTACATAAAATTTCAATTGAAGATAGAAATAAACTACTGAAGTAGTTAAAAATTTTTTTTTTTTTATTTTCTTTTACTCGTCCTCGTAAGAGTTTTCACCGGAAATACATGTGTTGAGGTCCCCTCGGTAAGAGAAAAAGAATTTTTTTTAAGCCAATGGTCTGTTTGTGTGTGTGTGTGAAAATCTGTAAGAAGTAGGAGAGGGTGGGGCTTGTCGTTACAAATTTCAGTTAACAATTTTTTTAATTGCTGTATGTTGCACTCAAAATTGCTGAAAATTAATTAATTTGTTGTCTCATTTATTTTTTACTAATTATATATTTTTTTTGAAATTTTTCTCAAAATGAAGTAACATTAAAAAGAAATTCAAATACTATTAAAATGTGCATACTGTAATAATGTGCCCTTCGGTGGGGCTTGTTGTTACACGCCGAGGAGGGTAAGTTGTTACAATGTTATAAAATACATGTTTGGGTGTATAATGGAGTTGATGAGGAGAGAATTTGGGTTTGATTAATTAAACGAGATATGAAGATACGGTTATAATATACCTATAAGTTTACGCAAACTGCACTGGACTTGTAATGATTTTATAGAATAAAAGGTGGGAGTAGAGATATGACACGATGCGATGTATGGTTGAATCTGATAGATCTTTAGGTCTCTCAGTCGCATATATGCAGGTTCTCCCCACTCTAGCCTGCTTAAGTAGAGAGTACCAAAGAGAGTCTGTTTTCTCTCGGTCGGGCTTGTGTTCTCTCTCTTGCCGTTACAGGTGTTTATTTTAAGGAATTAAAACTGAATTATGTTCAATCACCAAATTATCAGATCTTAATTTTAATAATAATTGCAGCTTGATTATGATCTAAACATGGATTATTACAAACTTAAATGCTTGAACATTTATTCTCTTTCTATTCACTGTCACTACCCATTCACTAAGTCCGAGTTACAATTGTGGCAAATATATCTAGGGTCATTTTTAACAAATTTTGAATGGGCCCATCTTTTACACTCCATGTATTCAACCCAATTTTCTCCTTTCCTTTTTGACTGCGACCATGGTTTTAGACATTTCAGGCACAGCCAGTCCCCTCCTCATCTCTTTCGCCGGAACTTGATGATGGCAAATTATTATTATTATTTTTTTTTTTTGTTTCTTGTTCGCAGCTTTGAAGACACAGATTTTTTCTTTTTGTTAGAATTGCCAACTTTCTCGTTTTTCTTGTTTTTGACTTGAAGATCTGCTGTGATTTGATTTAAGATATGCACCACGTGTAACAACTAACCCCACTGACGCTATTTCACTAATTAATCCGTAAACACATAGGTCAAAGAATACTAGCGCAACCATATTGGATTGAAATTATTGTTAAAGATGTATGAATTAATAACATAAGTATGAAAGCCTTAACTTTAGTAGTTTTCAGATCACAGCTTTCGGTTATTCAATATTAAAATGTAGCTTTCACTATGATATTTCGAGGAAAGTCACACAATGCCGCCATATGCAACAGAATCTTAGCGGGAACTGGTTACAACAAACAGCACTCGCATATCTTTCAACTTTGTTCACTTAGGAAGTGCTTCTCTCAGTCGATTTTTTAAAAAATTACACTGTAACAACGTGCGCCTGTAACAACTAGCTCTTCCCTCCCCTAATGTAATTGAATTAGATTTTCTTCAAATCTGAAATTCTAACAATTCTTTTAATCTATATTAATATTTTATAAGTGGTGGAACCGTACATTGAATTGAAGTAGCACCTTAGAACAAAGCTTAACTCTTACTGTTCCCCCAAGAAACTACCAGGAGTAAGGGAAATTAAAAAATTCAGTGGCCAGAGAAAATTACTACCTTTTTCTTTTTTTGCCTAAATAAATTAATAAGTAAAATTCTTCTTCAATGAATACCTGTTTTTGCTACCAATACAGTGCTTTGAAAAGGAATCCTTAGTAAGTATGCTTTTGTCACCTTTAGAAGGGACTTCCATTCAAGGACATACAATCCACTGGTTAGTAATTGTAATTAAACTGTTATTGACAGGCATTGGTCCAAGAGTTCGGTACAGATCGGCATTACTAACCATTTCATAGTTATTACCTAGTAGTTATAGACTGTAGATTTGGGACAGTAATTAATCTGCTATTACAATCAACTGGCTTTGGATACCCATTATTATTGGGGATTATTTTGATTGCCAATAAAAAATGTAATGATCTTTGGCCTGATTTTTTTTTTTTTTTTTTTTAATTTATTTAAAGACACTCGTACAGATATGTAATAGTGAATATGAAGATAAAATTTACGTTTACGTTTTTCTTCTGACTGAAATTTAACCCTTAAGCACATACCTAGTAAATTGTTGTGGTGGTTGGTTCGGCAGAATTGGAAAGCATCAGAGACATTTTCCGTGGTAGCCTGCTTCATTTTGTGGTCATCGACCGGTTTCGGGGGTTCGCCTATCTTCAGGATGCATTTTTTCAGACAGTGTGACAACACAGCCTTGCACAGAGCAAATTCATTTTACACACTCTTCGTTTTACATGATTTCACGATGATATTCCGACGGCAAAGTCACACAATGCCGCCATAGCGGGAACTGGTTACGACAAACAGCCTCGCATATCTCTCAACTTTGAACACTTAGGAAGTGCTTCTCTCAGCCAATTTTTTTAAAAATTACACTGTAACAATAAGCTCCTGTAATAACAAGCCCCACCCTCCCCTAATGTAATTGAATCAGATTTCCTTCAAATTTAAACTTTTAACAATTCTTCTAATCTATATTAATATTTTATAAGCGGTAGAACCATACATTGAACTGAAATAGCACTTTAGAACAAAGCTTAACTCTTACGCGGGCCCCCCCCCCCCAAGAAATCCCCCCATCCCCAAAAAATCAACACTCTCGTTTGGAATGTGTAAAACTGAATTGGCTCTGCGCAAGTCTGTGTTGTCACACTATCTGAAAAAACGCAACCTAAAAGATGGGGGAACGCTCGAAACCGGTCGATGACCACAAAATGAAGCTGGCTACCACGGAAAATGTCTCTGATACATACCTAGTAAATTTTTACACTAATGCATACCTGGGGTGTTCTCAGCACTCAAAAAATATCGCTCTTGTAGCAGCAGATTATTTACCACATTCAACTGAAATTAATCTATTCTCTCTCTCTGTCTCTAACTTGATTAGATAATATTTAGCTCATTTTTTTTAATTTTTTTTATAAACAGGAACTATAATTTAGGGAGATTTGAAGAAATGCAATTTACACACTAAAACTTAAAACTACAACTACAACATAAACTTAAAATATATCTACAAATAAATTTTTAAAAAACTAATTACTTAATATATGATAAAATTAACTAAAATTGAAATAACTCAACAATTAAGAAATATCAACCTTCTATGGTAGCCGAAACACTAGTGCTTACCTGGGGGTGTTCACAGCATCTCACCAAATTTTTTAGAGGATTATAACCTCCAGAAGAACAATATGGACAAAACAGTGACAACAATTCAAGCAGAAGAAGGTTCTAGAAGGGTGCCTGAGGCACCAACAATATAATCAAATAACAAATAGAAAAATAATAAGTTTCATTTATGGTGGGTGTGCTGTGAGCACCCTAGCAGGTATGTGCTTAAGGGTTAACTAGTTCATGGAGACGACCTCTAATAGATTGTAGAAACGTATAAAACTGATCTTGAAATTCTGTTGAACGTAAGAAGTATGATTTTTATCCTACGTTGACAAGCCGTTTCATATTCCTCAGATATATGTTTTAGCAGGTGCTTCTTGGTTGACTCTGCACAATTCTTCTTAAGCACCTGCACATTTCTCTCAGTATAAACGTCTTTAGAATTATCATACCGTGCCAACTTGCAAGGTGGCTGTTCAATACAAAATGCTTCATGCGCCGCGCTTCATTATATTTATACAGAAATACTCCTACAGTACAAACTTTGCAGTTGTAACCGGATAACCATCGCAGTTACTTTAATGGCGATAGAGATTATTCTTTAGGATATAAAAGGCTAGTTGGGAGATGCCTCCAGATGGAAGTACTTCCATAGTTGTTGTGGTTGATTCCGCAAAGCTGGAAAGAAGAAGGAAGCTGGAGGTACTTCCTATTACATTTTATTAGTTGTCGAGAAGATGCTAAATTGAAGTTAGGTGGTTGTATGGGGCCAGTGGCGTTTCAATCTCCCATAAGGGAGGAAAGTTTAGGAAGAGTTTGGACGGTGGAGTCATGGAATTGTTGTAGAATTATGAACAAAAGGGATTATGAAGTCAAGATGAAGGGTTAGATTAGTAACATAAGAAAGGGTGCGTTGGTAATTTTTCTGAGTATTCAACAGAGATATCATATCTTTAATCTTAAGAACATTGATAAGCGGAAGAATATTAAAACATTAGAGCAAAGAAACGAAGAGGAGTTTTCTTATTTTTGTAATAATAGGACAAAAATCCAGACGTCCTTCGACATTATTTCACGAAAATTATCCATTTTTTACTAAAGGGAAATTGAATAGAACATAATTTCTATTTAGGGTGAGATTTACTGGGTTCACCCTATTTGTAAGCATTAGGAGTTTTTCAAATTATGAATAATAATTATAATATTATTTATATATTTACCTAAATTTAGAGTGTATATATAATCTACTCTATATGTATAAAAAATTTATTTGACAAGGTCACATAACACAAGACAATAAATTATTATAATTATCATTAGTGCCGGATTAAACCCAGTGGAGTCCCCTGTAAGCAGTCGAAATATCGGAGCCCGCTTGCAAATAATGTCCTAATTACGTTTTTAATTCTGCCAACCAACAATTTTTAATAACTCAGTTTCATTACAAAAACTAAACATTATTCATTATTATTCATTTTTAAGCAATAATTAAATGTTTCTAATTTTGTAGTTGGATGGAAAACGCACGTCAGCAAAAAACAATTCAAAACACTTTACCGATAAAAAAAAAAGTAGGTGATTATTAGAGGTTCTATGAGGTTAGGCTTAATTCCAAATTGTCATTACAAGTTTTAATTAGGTTTATCCACTTGTAATAATAGTAACTGCCCTTTTTTTTTATGCGGGTATTACGTCAACTGAGTACTAATTTCACAAGTTATAACAATTGTTATTTTATTGTATATTATTCGCCATTAACTTTATTATTAATAAAATGATATAACACATATTATCATTTTGTTACTTGTGGAGAATTTTATCTTGACAAGTTTGTTAGTATATAACATGGGTTTTGTTGGAGGTGGACGTGAATAGAGAACATTTTAGGCTGTTTAAATTATATCATTTTCATGAAATTGTTACATTAAATAACCATTATATTAAAAAACGCTAGTAAAAAAACTTTTATTTTTAATTTTCTTTTGTTTTTACAAAAATCTCGTGTGAAAAAACAATATTACACACCCAAAACTTTCTTTTACTATATAGTTGACATGGTTATGTAATTTACATAGTTATAATTAACAAATGCTTCTTCAAGTATAGTATTCTTTTAAAATGTTTTGTAGTGGAGTTTTTATGGTGTTAACAGAGAACAATTTAAAAGAGAAAAAGTACACTGATGAATATTGATATATTAACTCAGAAACAATTTAAATGAATTGTTAAATATTACAAAATCTCCACACTGATGTAGAAAGTGGTAGCCGTGAGTAGAAATGACAGACCGAACTGGTAGAGTGTGATGTTTTCTTAATGACTCTGTTTACAAGAATGAATTATAAACTTCATGCTTGATTGTACTAGCCCTTAATTCATACTTGTGGAAAATTTTCCCTATTTCTCCTTCCATTAGACTAGGGGTTGAGGTGGGCGGATCCCTGATCTCCTTTATAGAAGTGGATTACATTGCTTGTCTTAGGGAAATGCGTTACGCTTCATTTGGCATGTTAAGTGATGTAGCTGTGGGCGAAGTTGGGCGTATTGCCTTATGATTTCTTTTTTGACTGGAGGCAAGACAAGCTGCCTGTAATTTTGTTCAGTTTAGTTGCATTTCACAGGTGGGGTATGTTAACAGGATAATGGAGATTGGTGAAATGAGAAGGCAAAAACTGACAATATATTTGCAATTTATATTTTACGATTTAGTGAACAGTTACACACCTAATACACACTCACTCGCACCACATTATACATCACATACAATCACACGAATATGTGTGTATAGCTTACAGACCCTTAAATTTTTTTTTTTTTACTTCAGTTGTTTTATTTGCAACTGCGTATTTACATACAACAAGCAAATGAGATGACAAACGATAACATAACAAATAAAAATAAAATTAAAATAAGTAAAAACAAAACAAAACTGAAAAAAAGAAAGAAAAATGAAATAATACTAATAACATGACGTGACAGAATTGAATGAGGGGGCCATCCAACAATGACCATCGTAAGTCGGTTAGTGTAGACACCGATGAAGTGAATTCGAAGGATGCCCTTTTGTATCAAGCAATCAGGTGATCGCGAGGCCATTGGTGCTTCAGTCTTCGGGAAGGATTAGCAGGAAGTGTTATGTGTGACAAGCTGCGGATCAATGGGTTGTAGTGATGGGAAAGTTTTGGAATGGAATTAAATATATTGGGACTTGGCGAGATTTGGTCACTGTGGATAGTGTGGTTGCTGACGTAAAAAGGAGCATCGACTATTGTGCGGAAGATTTTTGATTGGAGGGATTGGATACGATGAAGATTGGAGCGCTTTGCTGATCCGCTTTACAGTTCGTGTCCATATGTCCAGATAGGAGCGAGCAGGGCTATGTGGAGTATTTTTTTGTTCGAGAGAGTTAGTTTTGATCGCCTGTCGAGAAGTCTTTTGATCATTCGGAATCGAAAGTTAAGTACTTGTCGCTTAAGTCGAATATGTGGATTCCAAGTAAGGCGTTTATCAAGATACATGCCGAGATATCCCACTTTGTATGCCGAAGGAATAGGAATACAGTTCAGGTATATTGGAGGGAGTATTTTGCGATTCAGAGTGAGTATTTATACTTTTTTTCTTTAAAGATTCCCCACCTCACTCTGGAGATTTCTTTCCCTCGCCCAAACAATTCTTTTTTTAACTTTCTCTTCCTCGTTACAGGCTTGCCTTATTGGCTTTCAGGCAGGGTATAACGAGTCCCTGAAGAGGCTCATTGAAACATGGGCGAAACGTCGTTTTTTGTTTTTTTTTTAGCAAACTACTGACGCCGTCTCAACCCGACAAACTCAAGTGTTTTTCATGAAAATGGCCGCAGAAACCTAAAAGATCAGATAACTTATTGTGGATCTCAACGAAGATACCTAAAAGGAATATCAATGTTTGATACATACTGCAATTTTTCGTTTTTTGAGCTATACTATTCACATACAAACAAAATCATACAGATCAATTTCTAAAAACCATTTTTTTTTGGACCTCAGAGGATCTCAAAACGGATATTTCCGGTGAAAACTTGATATTGAAAATTTTACATGATTACAATACTTCCTCTTACTAAAGTTAATTACTTCGTCTAAGTAAAAAGTGATATTAATTTTTCATTAAACTAAAATTAAAATTAAAAACTAATTTTTACATCATATTTGTGATGGATGCAAGAAACATAAAAAATATATTATTTGAAAAAAAAATCAAAAATATCAAGAATATGTGACAATTCCCTTGCAAAAGGACATTTCCAGTAGAAAAGTACAGTTATTGGAAAGGTTGATCAACCTTGATAGCATTATAATACCCCCTTCTCCTCACAGGGGAGGAGCTGAACAAACAATCAGAAGACATTCTTGTCAAGACAGATTTGTTGTAGACACCAAAAAGAACACATCAGAACTGTGCCAGTTATAAGTTATAACATAAGAATTTTGTACTTAATTACAGAGTTATTGAATAGCATTTAAATATCTTTAAAGAATATTTTAATTTAATCTACCAGTGTTTACTTAATTATTCTTATTACTTCTATCTCAAACATACTTATAACCCCTTTTGCAAAACCGCTCACGCCACAACCAACTACTACAAATACAACAACACACCAATCACATTTCATAATCTAGAAAATATAAATAAAGTGATTTTTTAATCAAAGATGGCCTACCCCAGAGAAATGAATGAAAAGGATGGTTTAGTATTTTTATTAGACTTTGTTTGTGTAGAGGGTGGCCGTCTGTCCCTTTAAAAATATGTTTATACTAAAGAAAGATCAACAGTAGAGCGGTTCAACTTGTCTCATCACTCTCTCCCGATCTTCTCACCAGCCATTCTCCGCAGATAACTCTTACCAGAGCCGGCTATTTTTCGGCAGTACCACAAATATTTTCCTACCAACCGTAAAAAAAGAAAGAAGATATATTACAAAATAAAATAAAAATACAGATTTTATAGCCTATATAAATAAAATGGATATAAAAAACATATAAGCTAAAAAAAAAAAAAAAAAATCTGATTTGGAATACTTGTACGATTTTTTCTTTTCTGCATTCCCCCGAATTTTGATTGACAAATTTTGTGTTAAGTTAAAAACTTTTACTAAATTATTTGGAGCTTTTTATATTTGTACAGCTTCATTTTCCTCTACTGTACTTTAATAGTATGAGAAATATTCACGTTAGATTTTAAAACATTTAATTTATTGTAACAAAAAGTTTTGAAACTTTGACAAGTTCGCGATAGTGATCTTACAGTACATACACACGACTACATACCACAAATGTATGTTTTGAAATGTTCCTAACAAATTGCGAAAGGTTGAAAACTTGCAGGAATAGAAGAGGAATATATCACTGTCAGACGTATCTTTATAAATAGAAATAATTTTAAAACGTTAGTATTGTGTAGGCCAAAGAAGAGAACATTTTAATTTAAAAATTTTTTTTTTTTCAACATTTTAGACACATTTGGTGTCCCCACTTCAGGAAACTACATGAAAAAAACAAAAAACAAAATAAGGAAGTTACAAATAGGTACTGGGAAAAAACTATGAATTAAGGATTAAACGAAAGGTGACTTAACAAAGACATTCAATGAAATAACATTTATTAAATTTCATGAAATTTATAGTTTCTCCACTAGAGTATTTCCCTGTTTTATTTTCATGTAATAATAGGATACAAAAGCTGTCCGAAATATCAAAAAATAAACTTTTTTTTCTACAACAATTGAATAATGTTGCAATTATTCCATTAAAAAAAATCATTGGTTAAAGTTCCATTTTTTCTCACTAGTGAGAAAAATATCCAATGTCCCGGGAGTATATATTGTAATATGATTTGTA
Source organism: Triatoma infestans (assembly GCA_011037195.1). Taxonomy (NCBI): domain Eukaryota; kingdom Metazoa; phylum Arthropoda; class Insecta; order Hemiptera; family Reduviidae; genus Triatoma; species Triatoma infestans. Next base: position 13,405 of record JAAEAF010009113.1, read on the forward strand.
GGGGGGGGGGAGTAAATTAAATATGTTAATTAATAATTAATTATTATAATTCATATCTTAAATCTTCTCTAAAGGGATCTCGTGGAGTCTTGTGTTTACCTGAATCTATGAGGGATAATAAATAAGCAAACGAATAATCATAAAAAAAAAAAATATAATATGCAATTAAAAATAAACACAGCCTACATAATCAAAATCATCAATCTATCATATCAAAATCTCATTCTTTAAATAATAATATCACTGGCACTGAGTTTAAGAGAGCGATTCCTGAAGCAATGTTCTGATAGAATGTCTGTTTCAGACTGTTCTTGTTCAGAAGACAGAATGCAGACTGTCTAAAGAATGCCCTCTCTAACGGGGGATTTTCTCTTACAAAACAGTTGGCCAAGTGGCATTGTTATTACCCTAACGTATTCTTATGCCTTTGTCTCTTTAGCAGCAATGACCTTAGGACTGTAAAATACATTATTTTTACCAATTATTATTGTTTATTATTATTATTATTTATTATTATTATTATTATTTTTACCCAAAATCCCAAAATTATTTCACTTAAAATATTTTTCAAAACTATTATTTTTGCATTTCTTTCTTCCACTACACTGTATAATATGATAAATCACACTGACTGTGCCTGGACTTGAAATGATAGAGTATGGTAGATTGGTAAAGGGTAATGACACGTAGTGATTGGCTGTATGAACTCAGTAGTATGAACTGTTCTTCTATCTGTCTTCTGTCGCTGTATTTATGTGGTTTCTCACACTCCAGTCCGAGAGAGTGGTCCTGTCATTTTGTCTCTGCCTCTCTGCTACGAATACACTCTTTGGATACTATAACATGCAGAAACTGCTACTTTAATGTGTTTTTTTTTTTTAGTTTTTTTCTGATTTTTTGCAAAATACAGCTCCAACGATTTTTCTTTAAACATAACATAATCAACTATGTACATAAACAAAGAGCTACAATTTTTATTTGAAACATTTCTTCGAGAAAATTCATTTAAGGGCACTTTTGGGGGGGGGGGATCGGGGTTATGGTTTCCTTTAAAGTGCTATTTCAATTATTACACAATTCTATTATCTAAGTAATATTAATTATAATTAAATATGGTTGTCGAAATCCCGTGTTTGAAAAAAAAAATCGGATGACCGGACTTGCGACATTACTGAATAGGTTTTACAGTTTCCTGCTATTTTCTCTAAAACGGCTCCAACGATTTGTTTTTTTTAACCTATGATATTAACTACACATATAAAGAGCTACAATTTTTATTTGAATTATTTCTCTGGGAAAGTTCAGTTAAGCGGGATGGGTGGGGTGGAAGTTTTGGGTGGATGGGTATGGTTATGTTTTCCTCTAATGTGCAACTAGTTCAACAGTGTGTGCTACACAATTCTGTCAACTTAATAATATTAATTAGAATTATATATAAGTTGCCAAATTTCCCAGTTTGAAGTAAATCGATTGACCGGAAGTGCGTCTTTATTGAATACATTTCTCATCAAAAAATGCCGACGATTTTATACACTAAAAACAATTGTAAGTTCAATTGCCAGAATTGTAAGTGTGTTTTGATTTGCCATTTTCGCAATAAGAGAATGTCGTGTGAGTGTTTCATAACTAGATAATACAGGCTTAATCACTTAATCTGAAACATTTTAACATGAAAATTGAATCAGGAAATGTTCTGGGTTAGTATGAGGTGGTAATAGGCGTTCCAAACTTAAGTGCCACATCAATATGTTATACAGATCGATATCATCATCATCTCTTAAGTGTCACATCAATATTTTGTACAGATCGATAATATCACCTCTTAAGTAACAACCTCATCAGTTTCAGATAGTTGTGTAAATATTTCAAAGTTAATTTTTATTTATAATATAATAAAAAAAAATGATAGACATCGTTGAATACATTTTATTAATACATATATCTAACTTAAAAAATGTATTAACGTTAAACGAAGAACGGAAATCTGATCATTGATTTATATTTGTAGTACTGAGTAAATAATTTTGGTCACATATTTGCGATGTTATAAAAAGAAAAAGGTCCCTTCTCCATTACAAGTGAAGCGTGAAATCGTCCTCTTCTCTCATTCCTAAAGAAATTCCATTCCACTATTGGTCCAACACAAATAATGAAGAAAAAAAAAAGAGAATGTTCTGGATAAAAGCCTAAGCCTAAAAATAAATTAAAAAAAAAAATCTGAAGAAAATTTTGACTGTCATGAAAAGTAGAGAAATTCAGAGTAATACAAATATCACTGACTAATAGAAATGTTTCTTTTTTAAATAGGAATTTAATAGTTATTTACAAATCCTTTTGTGAAGCTGATAAAATTAAATCTGGCCTAAAATATAGACATTGTTTCTTTAATACCTTTTAATGCTGAATTATAATTTTTGTGTTTACGGCTTATTCGTGAAAATCTGTATACTTTCTCTTCCGCATTATTTTTGCCCGGAAACACAATAGTATTATGTGCCCAATTCCAGGATTAAAAACATTTTTGTGAAGGTACTAAACTGCTGGACAAAAGTATTGCATAAAATTTCAAAATATTATATTTTGAAGTTGAAAGATTTTTTTTTTTTTTATGGATTCATGTTGTTGCACTCAAATCCAAAGGAAAAAAAGAACAACTACCAAAAAATTTAAGAAAAACCTGGTTTTATTACACATAATAAAAAAATAAAGCTCAAAACAAAAAATCTGTAAAATTCAAATTTAAATGGTTTTCAACAGTATTTAGTGATACCTCCTCTTGCTCTGATAACTGCAGCAAGCCACCTTGGCATTGAAGAGATTAGATTTTGGATAACCCCTTGAGAAATATCGTTCTTCCATAGCCATTCTTCAATAACTGTTGTACGTAGCTCCCTGAGAGTGCTAGGGGCAATCAGGCGAAGTCTGAGCCGTATTTTTTCAATTGTGTCCCAAAGCTATTCTATTGGACTTAGGTCTGGACTTCTCGGTGGAGAAATCAAGCGTTGAATCCCAACATCCTGTAGGTATTCAAAGGCAACTCGAGCAGTGTGACATCTGGCATTGTCCTGCATTAATAGAAAATCATCACCGACTCTTTCAGAAATTGGCACAACATATCGCTGAAGAACCTCTTCAAGATACTTGCGACCGCATTTAGCGTCCCATTTTCCACGATAATATATAAGTCTGTACGTCTGTCAAAACTTATGCCTCAGAGTCTTCATCAAGACTTGCAAATCGACTTCGATGTCTTGTCGAAGACAACCTACTTGCATATACGAATTGTCTTAAACTATTCCACTAGATAACAACACAGCTCAACATGAAGAAAATCCAAACTGGCGTGGCTCCTAAATTTTTTTCTGTGAACAGGGGATGGGATGGAATTTCTTCAGGAGTGGAGATGATTTGGTGGAATTAAATACTTCTTTGTTACACTGCACAACAAAACAACGTCGCCGGACATCATTTGTTATCATTGTTACTCAACAATTACTATGTATTGCAAAATCTGATAGGCCCTATGCATTTAGTAGCGCTCGTCTTGGCGGCCAGATCAAGCAAAATGCTTCTCCCAATACCCCCCCCTGATTTTGTATAAAAAAAGGGCGAGTTCTCATTCTGAGTCAGCGTTTAAACGATAAGCAAAAGTCAATGTAACTGCTCCTCCGCATTCGAGAAATCCGCAGTAAAATGTTTTAAACCAGAGTTGCATGTGATATTGTGAAAATAATAGAGTTATTGTGTGTATACTTCCCTCTGTGCGTGCAGATTAGCCAAGGCTTGGTACCCTTTAAAGAGGTTATAAGCAAATTTTGAGAAAGTGGAAAGAATTCAATAAAGGAATAATTTCGACAATTATTTATTCTGATCGAGGCCTTCGTATTGGATTCGAAACAAATCTGTTGATTTCATTAAATAGAAATCATCATTTATTCATACATAATATTATTTATTCATTCATTTAAACATATTATTTGGCTACGAGAAAGTTTCCACGATATTGTAATGTCTGGTATTCTCACCTTTCGGATGGCACCTTTTTGGACTCAGGGGACCTCAAAACGGATATTTCCGGTGATAACTCGATATCGAAAATTTGACACGATTACAATACTTCCTCTTACTAGGAGTAAGAGAAAGTAAAAAAGTAAAAAAAATGTTACGATCTGTTGAACATTAATTAGGACACAGCTAAATAAATTGGAGATTTAAATTTGGAGAGACATTACAACAAACTTACGGCCAACTTGTTCTGTAATGAATCTATACTTGCTCCAGTTAAGACAAGTAACAAACACTGTACCACTGAATGAACATGTACACCTGGAAACTTTGTTATACTGGGTAAATAGGCTGTGACAGGAGCTATTCAAGCTGGAAAAAAGAATTAGTTCAAGTATTCTCTCAGTATAAAAATAAATGCAAAAAAAAAAAGAAAAATCTAAGAATTAAGGAATTTTTAAATTATTTTTAAAATTATCTTATTTTTAAATTATTTTAGATATTAAAAAATAAAAAAAATAGAAAAGTAATAAATTACTTCGGAAAATTGCAGAATTTTTCCTAGAGTGGCTGCAATAGTAAGTGACTAAACGAGTACTATGGCTATAAATTTGACCTACATACACTAATGGGGTGTGAAATGAAACTATTTCCTAGAAATCGTTTCACGCTCTTACTCTTTCTAATTTTAAAATATCAGCTTTTATATTGCGATATGTTATTACCACGACATAAATTTTCAACCATAATGAATCTTAAATATATATTTATAAATGGTTCCCAGCTGTTGTAAAATAGATAGTCGATTAGTGTTAAAAAAGCGCACATGGAATTCATAAGGCTAATACAAATATATATGGTTTACCTAGTTTTCAATGGGAGCTTACAAAAGCTTACGAACCATGTCTGTAAATGATTAAACTAACAAAAAGCCTTAAGAATTTAATGATTTCAGAGGAGGGGAAAGTGCTAAGGTTTTATCCAGCTTCCTTATTATAAATGGATTAAAGTAAATTTACTTACTAATTAACCATTACGCTGAATTAAAATAGAAACTTCTTTTTCTTTTTCAAGCCTGTGTTATACGAACGAATTTATGTGATTTACTTTTAAGAGAAAATATTGCAATCGTGTCAACTTTTCGGGAATTGAGTTATTATCTGTATAATGGAGTTGATGAGGAGAGAAATTTGGATTGATTAATTAGACGAGATATGAAGACACTGTTATAATTTAGCTATAAGTTTACAATGACTATACTGGAATTGTAATGATTTTATAGAATAAAAGGTGAGAGTAGAGATATGACACGATGCGATGTATGGTTGAATCTGATAGATAGATATATACTTATGTCCCTTTAGATAGATTCTCACTGGCTTATATACAGGAACCCACTCTAGCCTGCTTAAGTCAGAGAGTACCAGAGAGGGCCTGTTTTGTCTCTCTTAATTCTCTATGTTGCCATTACAGAAAATAATTGATATGATAAGCCAAACTCACTCTAACGGTCAGCTGACCAGGAGTAAGTCCTTTATTTTTCATTTTGTTATTTTTTTGTTTGTAACATTGATGTAATTTGCTTTGCATTGTTAAATAAAGAGACATTCTATTCTATTCTATATTTTTCTATAGAATTTTTGTATATCTTTCTGCCGGAATCGTATTCTATTAAATTTTATAAAAATAAACGGGAAATATTTTAAATAGACCATTAAACCCTGCAGTTAAGACATATTTGTTTGTTTTATTCCAAGTTTTTATCGACAAAAGGATTTGACGAATAAACCATTTAAAGAAGAAGCTAAAGCGGAGAAAAATCTCCTACTGCTGACTGAAATACGTTGAAGTTTTAGTTTTAAGTTATTCAGTCGTTTGTATAAAACATGACTGTCAAACTAAATTTAGATATTTGTTAATTCTTTTAAGGAAAACATCGTATTTCACTAAGGCATCAAGCCATCAGATAGTAGATTTGTCTGAAGTGATTTTTGTTTAGGAAATGTATGGAGGAACCAATCGCCATGGTTCACAATTTTATATATTTTTACCTCATTATATACATATATATATAAGGTTTCCAGCATAGACCACAAAAATTCGGCAGAGTATAGGATTTTTATAATATTTCCATTCTAATCTTGACTATCTCAGATGGAAATTTGAGCAGGGGATGATGTAATAGGATCCGAAGAGAGGGATCCAAAGCAGAGAGAGAGACTGGATCATTCTCTAGTTTAGCCAGACTAGAGTGGAGAAACTGTTTAAATACAGCTGTGTCTGCCATAGGGGGTAGTAATGGTGTTGATGAGGAGAGAAATTAGGTTAGATTAATTAGACGAGATATGAAGACACTGTTATAATATAACTATAAGTTTACACAAACTGCACTGGACTTGTAATGATTTTATAGAATAAAAGGTGAGAGTAGAGATATGACTCGATGCGATGTATAGTTGAATCTGATAGATAGATAGATTAGATAGATAGATTCTACCGGGGGAATTGGCTATTCAGCCTACGCCACCGCGACACCCCAAGGATCTATTGTGGCACTCTCCTAGTTGGAGACCCTCCCCCTATCCTGTCCTTAACCGGACTGTGGAATTGGGGGGGGGCTCCCAGGTGGTCAATCAGAGCACCCTCTCGAGTCCTGCTTGCCTTAAAAGACTTAATAGGTCCGAGAGAGGGCCCTGGCTGAGGCTTGTTGGCACCAGCTTCTCTTTACCAAAGAGGCGGTACCTTAGCCAGACCAGCCGCTCGCACTGACATACCACATGCAGTGCCTTCTCCTCTTCTTCCTGACAAAACCTACACAGGCTATCCGTTACCAGGCCCATGCGATGCATGCGCTTATTTACTCTACAATGGCCAGTGAGAATGCCAACTGCTATCCTTATGGCCACCCGGCCTAGTTGGAGTAATTCTGCAGTTAGCTTGGGCGAGTAGCTATGGATAAACTTTTTCGCCTGCCTCTGGCCTGGAGTTTTGACCCACCATTCCCTTGATCGGTCCTGCATCCATAGCTTAATGGATGCACTCCTGAGGCATCTTGAGACACCGCAGAACGGCTCCGGCCCGATAAGCGCTCTGATAGATAGATATCTAGATAGATGATGTTAGGCACTGGCTTATATACAGGTTCTCTCACTCTAGCCTGCTTAAGTCAGAGAGTACCAGAGAGGGTCCTTCTCTCTCTTAATTCTCTCTCTTGCCATTACATCTGGGAATACCTATTTTTTTTTTTTTTTTAATTTATCTATTTGCATCTGTATAATATATACATTGGCAAATGTGTTCAAGTTATTATACAAATATTGTGACACTATGCTAGGCTTAGCTCCATAACTAGGGCAGCGTGATGGAAGAAACCAGCCAGCACTGGAACTTCCTAGGACTTACTGGAAGGTTGGGAGAGAAGGAGATCACATGGCCAACGACGCTTTAATCGCCATGGAATATTTTCAGGATGAGAAGTCGTGGATAATGATTGGGCAACAGGATTTGGGTGGATCTCTAGGTTTTTGTGGAATTTCTGGAAGCGGGTATGGATGACATCATTGATGAATGGAATGTTGTTAAGGTCGTGATGGAAGGTTCGATTAGAAACATAATAGGGTATATAACCGATACAACGAAGGGCTTTGGATTTAGAAAGATTGTATGGGTTGTATGTTGGAGGGATTTGCCCCCCCCAATTCTGCTCCATATGTCCATATTGGTCTTGGAGTTTTGTAAAGTGAGTTTATTATGTATTGACATGGTGGCTTGACAAGAAGTCCCCTAAATAGTCCATAGCGTCTGTTTAGTTCTTTTCTTTTAAGTCTTGTGTGTAGGTTCCATTTTAGACGACTGTCTAAGTAGGGACCTAGATAACGTACTTCGGTGGATGTGGATACGGCTGAACTGTTAATAGTTAGTGGTTGACAGGTCTATCTTCTTAATGTGAATGTAACCTGGACACGTATGGTGGGGTTAAGCTTTATTCTCAGTTTTTTACACCAAGTTTCAATGAGCTCAAGGTGCTCTTGTATAATGGTAGAGACTTGAATAGGATCAGAGTGGGAAGATAAAAAATAAAGTTTAGAGCAACATAATCGCACCAGTTTAGAGAAAAACTTGAAGAAAGAATTTCTGAAGCCTGCCAAGAAATCTATCCTGGTTTTGTAATTAGTACAGCCAACAAAAAGGGTGAGTTTGTGCTTATTTGAATGATAGTGAATAACTAATGTGAATATATTTTTACGTTATTTGAGTAAACTCAAAAATAATGTGAGATAATAGCGACCAGAAGGCAGAGAATTTATCTGCTTTCAATTCAAAATTGTATATCTCAGCGAATATTCAACAGATTTTTCTTGTTCTATGACCAATTTGTAAGGGAAGGGATTAGCTCAGTGGTAGAGCGCTGGACTAGCAATGCGGCGGTCTCAGGTTCGAGTCCAGCTACTGCTCTTAGATTTTTTCTTTCTAGGAGCCTCTTACAGCTCACTGTCCGGTGATGGACAGTGTTGTCTGTAACGAGATCACTGTCCGGAGGCCAGCAGTACACTGAGAAGTGCTCCGAACTTTAGCTCAAAAACGAAAAACCGTAGAAAGTTGAAACTTGATATTCCGTTTGGGTATCACCATGGCATCTGACAGTGGGTCATCTGTCAAAATTCCTCAACCGCAAGTACCACTTTACTAGTTGTTTTTTTACGTTTTTGCGATTTTTAAAAAATTGCTCCGACGATTTTCTTTAAACTTGGAATATCGACTACACATACAAACAGCTACAACTTTCATTTGAAACATTTCTCCGAGAAAATTCATTTAAGGGCACGTCTGGGGGAGGGGTGGGGTTAGGTTTTCATCTTACCTATTTCAGTTTATTAGACAATTTTGTCATCTAAATAATGTTAACTATAATTAAATATGTTGTTGAAATTCCGAGTTTTAAAAATCGGATAACCGGAAGTGCGTTTAATTTACCACTTCACTAAATGATTTTTTTTTCACTTTTTCGCGATTTTCTCAAATATTGCTTCGACGATTTTCTTGGAACTTCATATATAAACTACACATGCAAAGATCTACATCTTTTATTTAAAACATTTCTCTCGGAAAATTCATTTAAGGGGACTTTTAGGGGAGGGGTGGGGTTAACAGCTTCCTCTAAAGTGATGTGATATAGTTGATTATACAATTCTACAACCAATCAAAATTAATTAGAAATAAATAGATGGTCAAATTTCCAAGTTTTAAGAAAATTAGTAAACCGGAAGTGCGCTTTTACTGAATAGTTTGTTTTCAGTTTTCGACGAATTTCGTTATATTTGGTACATAAAGTATAACCTTTGTCAATTATAATTTTGAGAACAGGAGTAAGAGAAAGTTGTGTGAGTGTTTCACACCAGATTTTTTTTTAATACATTTTCTCGGGATCAAGGGGAACATTAGAGCATGCTTCCCTCGAAAGTTCCACTTTCTTATAATACGTAAATGCTTTCGTATATGCTTTTTGCCTCCAATAAAATAATAATACACATTTAGAAGCATTATTAGAATTCCTAATACGAAGAAAATCGGTTAACCGGAAGTGCGATTTTACAGAATAGATTTGGATTTTTTTTTAAAACGGTTAAAAGGATTTTCCTCATTGGAAAGCTTGCTGCAATGATAGAAACTTATAACTTTTATTTGAAACAACTTTCTTGGTAGTTTTGACATGAGTCCGCCCATTAAGGCCGCTCAGGTTTACAAGTAAAACCCCCTTTACCATTTTTATGGCCAACCCAAGTAAACATTGTAACGTAATGAAAATTAAATTGTATTAAATAGAGTACAGGAAAGTCGTGTGAGTCTTTCACGCCAGATTTGAATTCCCTCAGTTTTTTCCATTTGTCAGGGCGGTTTCTAATTCTCCGGTTCCTTAACATTCTGTCTTCCTAGTCCCTCTCTTCCAGACCTCTGTTGTTCATTGCCTATCCAGTTTGCTTTGGCTCTTCCTCGTTTTCTTCTTCTGAGGGGGGATACCATTATACACTATCGACTCCTCAGTTTTGATTCTAATTGTCCAAATTTAACTTATCCACTTCCTTGATGACGACCCTGATATTTTATGTTTAATCCTTGAATATTCTATGTAGCTATTTTCAAAGTCCTTTATCCATCCGGTTTCTAACTTTCATTCTTGCGAGAATTCCCTCGTAGTAATAATGTTTTTTTTTAACTGATTCCAGGAACTGGCCTGTAGAAGAAAACTCCCCCAACTTGGAGGACTAGAGTATTTTTGTCAATGATTTCCTCTTCTTTGATAAATTGACTTACCAAGACTAAGAGCCTCATCCATCTGGATTTGATAACGGGGCGTTCTTCCTCGGTCTGTTGGTCTATGAGAGGTATTTTATTTTCCTCCTAGCCAGCACATCTGCACAGCCTTACCCTACACGCCCTCTAGTGGACAGGCTCTATTCAGAATTTTTAGTACATATAAAATTCCCTTACCCCTCCACCAGACGATGCACTTTTACTTGTGGTGGGCTACAGTTTGCCTGTGGGTAGTCACGCCAAATCTAGGTAGTCTCACCAATTACCCATGCTGGCCCTATGTATATTGTCTGTTTATTATTAGAAGCCTTATGTAGGTATCAGAGACATTTTGCGTGGTAGCCTGCTTCATTTCGTAGTTATCGACCGGTTTCGGGCGTTCGCCCATCTTTAGGATGCGTTTGTCAGACATTGGGATAACACAGACTTGCAGAGCAAATTCAGTTTATACACTCTGTGTGTATAAACACAGAGTGTATAAACTGTACACTCTGTATAGTGCACTGTGAACTGTACACTCTATGTGTAAACTGAGTGTATGAACTGAATTTGCTCTGACCAAGTCTGTGTTATCATACTGTCTGGCAAACGCATACTGCCTGAAGCTGGGCGAACGCCCAAAACGGGTCGATGATCACAAAATGAAGCAGGCTACCATGGAAAATGACTCTGATGCTTTCCAGCTCTGCGGAAACAACCACCACAACAAACTTATGTAAGTGTTGGTCATATTATTAGCCTGTTGAATAGTTTTTTTTTTTTCATTAATATAGCCTACAATAACATTAGATAACATATGTAACCATGTAGCCAACTTCAATAATGACTTGTCATTAAAAGAATAAAATCAGATTGCTTTTTTCTTTTTTTTTACTTTAATTCATTTATTTGCAACTGCGAAATCATACACAACAAGCAAATGAGATGACAACAATAGAGCAAATAATAAAATAAAACATAAAATTAATAAAAAAATTTATAAAACTGAAAAAGAAAGAAAAAAACAACAATAACTAATAACTTGACGTGACAGAATTGAATGAGGGCCATCCAACAATGACCATCATAAGTCGGTTAGTATAGACACCGATGAAGCGAATTCGAAGGATGCCCTTTTTTTTTTTATCAAGCGATCAGGTGATCGCGAGGCCATCGGCGCTTCAGTCTTCGGGAAGGATTGGCAGGAAGTGTTATCTGTGACAGGTTGCGGATCAATGGGTTGTAGTGATGGGAAAGTTTGGAATGGAATTTAATATATCGGGACTTGGCGAAATCTAGGACAAATGGGATTTTTAGGTCACTGTGGATGGTGTGGTTGCTGACGTAAAAAGGAGCATCGACTATTGTGCGGAGGATTTTTGATTGGAAGGATTGGATACGATGAAGATTGGAACGCTTTGCTGATCCGTATAGTTCAAGTCCGTATGTCCAGATAGGTGCGAGCAGAGCTATGTAGAGCGTTTTTTTGTTCGAGAGAGTTAGTTTTGATCGTCTGTCAAGAAGTCTTTTGAGCATTCGGTATCGGTAGTTAAGTTCTTGTCGCTTAAGTCGAGTATGTGGGTTCCAGGTAAGGGTTTATCAAGGTACAGGCCGAGATATCGCACTTTGTCTGTCGAAGGAATAGGAATACGGTTGAGGTATATTGGAGGGAGTATTTTCTTATTTAGAGTGAATGGTATGTATCTGGATTTGCTCTCATTGATCTTTATTCTCCATTTGCGGAACCAGGGTTCGAGGATTTCAAGATGGGATTGAAGGGATCGGGTGGCAATTACAGGGTCCATATTTTGGGAGAGGATTGCCGTATCATCGGCGAAGGAATAAATAGTTGTGTTAGGATTGAGAGGAATGTCTGCCGTATATACTGTGTAGATGAGGGGAGCAAGTATGCTCCCTTGAGGAACTGCAGCGCGGATGGGATGAATTGAAGAGGAGATATTGCTTAAATTTATTATTTCAGTGATGTTCAATATAAAACTAACATAGATGTAGTATAGAAGGTTAGGGTTTTTTTTAAGATTTAAAACTGCTGATACGGAAGGATAGCTCGGGTGGTAGCGCGCTGGACTAATATCGCCGAGGTCCCGGGTTCGAGTCCAGCTATACTGCTCTTAGATTTTCAATCGCTGGTGATAAAAGAAGTTGTATGCAAATAATCGTTCACTCATTCATTCATTCACTCAGAAGACCTCAAAACGTATTTCCAATAAAAATTTCTAAAATTTGCCATGATTTGCAATACTATTTTCTTTGACAGTCTACAGCAAAAAATAAGAAACAATAATACAATATAACAATTAATTTTTGCAATAAGAAATCTTTAAATAATAATTTTTAATGTATTTACATACTTAACAACAAATAGAAAATTGTAGACAAAAAATTCATTTACGTATATTGTAAACTATGCTTATTTAGCTAATATTTTTGTAAATGAATTCTGGAAATATTTTAGATTTTTGTTAACTCCTTTTGAAGAGTTTATTAAGTGGATATTAACCATTCAGCAACGAGTATTTGAAAAAGGGAGTGTATGATTTCTATTGAACTTGAATAATAACTCTGTCGGTCAATTCAATTCTCATTCTAAAATATAACAGTGTAAAGTCCTTGTAGAGTACTTTATACAAACAGTGCTTACTAATTCTAACTGTACCCAACTTAAATAAGTTCTCTTCTGACCAACTCCCCCATTACACTGCCTGATACACTTTTGCAGCATTAGTAAATTTGTCTCTTCTTGATTTTCATATAAAAGGTGTAGAAATTGTTCTATTTCATAAAATATGCAAATGTCAAGTTCCTGTCCTTGTAGACAAGTTTCAATTTTGTCATGGGATTTCTTTTATTTTTCTGATTCGTGGAAATTTATTTTCTTTTCTAACTAGCTTACTTTCCGAGACAAATATTGTAGGTGGTGCATGTTAAAGTGCCCACTCTATACATCAAGAGTCGAGGAAATGTGTGAGGAAATGGCTGTATTGGAAGAACATAATCAGTGGTGATTATTGGTCTAGGAAATTGTAGCAATTCTATTGAATCAAATAGGAAACAAGAATATCTGGCGACATCCAAGAGTTTTTTTTTAGGGGGGTGGTGAAAGGTTTTTCGTGGAAAGTGTTATCTCGAATATGGAGGGTGAATCTAAAAAAAAAATCAATTCTCAACAGTTGTTAAAATAAACAACATACTCTTTGTATGAATCAACAGCTGGTTTTGGAATGAATGAAGCTTCTGCTTCCTTTATAATAATGAGACCTTTCATTTAGCAGAAATGAACAGACAAAGCATCGTCATGGGTTATGAATTAAACTAGGAGTGGGGGTAGTTTTCATTAATTAAAATACAAATATATAAAAAAAATCTGGTGTGAAACACACACACAACTTTCTCTTACTCCAGTTCTCAAAATTATAATTGAGAAATTTTATAGTTTGTGTACCAAATTTAATGAAATTCGTCGAAAACTGAAAAAAACTGTTCAGTAAAAGCGCACTTCCAGCTTACTAATTTTCTTGAAACTCGGAATTTTGGCCATCTATTTATTTGTAATTAATTTTGTTTGGATGATAGAATTGTATAATCAACTATGATAGCACTTTAGAGAAAAACATAACCCCACCCCTCCCCTAAAATGCCCTTTACCAGAAGAAATGTTACAAATAAAAGTTGTAGCTTTTTATATGGTGTAGTTCACATTCCAAGTTTAGAGAAAATGGAGTCATTTTAGAGAAAATATCAGAAAATTGAAAAAATACTTCCTATTTCATCCAGTTTTTTCAAACTCCTAATTTCAACAACATATTTAATTCTAATTAACTTTATTTAGATCATAGAATTGTGTAATCAACTGAAAAAATACTTTAGAGGAAACCGTAACCCCATTCCTTCAGAAGTGCCCTTAAATGAATTTTGCCCGGAGTAATATTACAATTAAAAGTTCTAGCTCATTGTATGTGTAGTTGATATACAAAATTTTTAAGAAATTCATTGGGGCCGTTATTGAGAAAATTTTGAAAAAGTGAAAAAAATCATTTTGTAAAGTCGTAAATTAAACGCACTTCCGGTCATCCGATTTTTTTCAAACTCGGAATTTCAACAACACATTTAATTTTAATTAACATTATTTAGATGATAAAAGTGTATAGTAAACTGAAATAGCACTTTAGATGAAAACCTAACCCTACCCCTTTCTCATAACTGCCCTTAAATGAATATTTCCCAGAGAAATATTTATTACACATAAAAGTTGTAGACCATTATATGGTTAGTTGATATTAGAAGTTTGAAGAAATACGTAGGAGCCACTTTTTTTAGAAAATCGCGAAAAAGTGAAAAAATTATTTAGTAAAATGGTACTTCCGGTAGTGTTGACGCAAAACTTACTGCCAGATCCCATGGTAATACCTAAACGGGTTTAAACAGGTTTAAACTTTCTGCGATTCTTTAGTTTCGAGCTATGCTGTTCACATACATACATACATACATACCTACACACACAAACACATAGATACCATTTTCTAAAAACCACTTTTTTTGGGCTCAAGGGATCTCATAACGGATATCCCTGTGAAAACTCAGTATCGAAAATTTGACACGATTACAATATTTCCCCTTTCTAGGAGAAAGAGAAAGTAAAAATGCCGGCCTAAATGCTAGGGCCATTAAAATTAGCTGCTTCAGCGCAAACATAAATTTTAACAAAACAGAATAAATAGTATAAATTAAAAAAAAAAAGAAGAAAGAAATCAGTAGTGAAACACTCACACGTCTCTCTCTTCTTATAATTTACACAGCTGTGATTTATTTATTTTTTTTATGATTTAATTACCTTTCGTATTACAAGGGTATTCGTATTATAAGGGTATTACTTATTAAATAAATTTCACATATAAGAAAACCTTCCAGAAAACAATATAAAAGTGGGGTACTTATATATTAATTTTGGTAACACATTAAATTATTATTAATTTTATGTAGATGATAGAATCGTATAATATATTGAAATAACATATTAGAGGAAAGACCTAAGATCATTACACTGCCTCCAAAATACTCCTTAAATGAATTTTTCCCCCAAAAAATGTTTTAAATAAAAGTTGTAGCTCCTGTCTATTATGATTAGTTGTTGATGATATATCAAGTTTAAAGAAAATCCGTGGAGTTTTTTTTTTGAAAATGGCAGAAGATATAATCAGTAATGTGGTACATCCGGTCAACCGATTTTTACCAAAACCTTATTATCGCCTCCTCTGAAATACTAAGAATCAGCTTCCTGCGATTTTCAGGTTTTGAGTTATGCTTTTTCGAACTCATCCATTAAATTGGTGATGTAATAGCAACCAAAGAGAGATCAGCAAAACCAAAGAGAGTAAAGAGAAGTGAAACGAACCTATCCTCTCTCTCGGACTGGAGTGGGAGAAACATATATATATATAGAGCGACGGGCGCTCCAGAGATATACAGTTCAATAGAGTTCAATACAGTTCACACTACTGAGTTCATACAGCCAAGTCACTAAGTGTCATTACACATTTTCCACTCTAACATACAGTATCATTACAAGTGTAAAGTCCAGGCAGACGGGGTCACTCATTATTATTATTATACATAGTTAACCATGTTAACCCAGTCTTCTTATTTCATCAACCAGACCCAAATTCTCTCCACCTAACTCATCGATTACAAGCTTAACGAACCTTTCAAGATTGATTTTGATGCTTGTTAACTATTTAAAGTTGATCTGGCGATTGATTCTAAGCCCTCCGATTTTTGATTGTTGATCTCTGTAGCGTCTAACTCTTGGTGGGAGTTAGAGACAGCATACTGGCTATTCAAATTGAAGTTTATCCGTCCAATATATTGCAGTGCACATGGCAGTAAGTGTAATTGCTCTGTTGAAGTGCTCTTAGAGATACAAGAAGGTGGCATTTGATGCGGTTGATATTGAGTCCAAATTTGTGTGGCAAATTTGTTGGATCGTTTCTATTACAGAAGTGATACTTTATCTATTTTGTGACCAATTGTCGGTTTTCCTAAATGTATATTGCAGCACCTAAAATGAAATGAAATATCAAGTTTGAACTTTCTCACATTATCCGTTTTTGAGTTAAAATAACAAAAAAAAACACACACACTCACACACACACACACACACGAGTTTAGAAAATTTATCACGCTTGCGGACTTCCTCTTAAGTAGTAAAAGGAAACAAACATTTCAAATATTCTGTACAAAAAGGAAGAGTTGATCACAGGTTACTTTAGTAATTATTCTAGTCAGATGTATTGTAATACAACTTCGAGTTTCCAACTTACATATTTTCTCAACTAAGAATGTTTAATACTCCTCTAAAGAATATTGATCAGTTAGATTATCTGAACTTAGTAGTCATTCGTACTCCAACCCGGAAGGACTGCTTCTATTCTGTTTGTTACACGTCTTTTTTTTTTTTTAAATAATCATGAAGTTTAATTTGAAAGTTTAGACACTACTAACTTTCATTTTGACTTTATATAAATAGTTAATTAAGGATCCATTTAATTATACTTTTAAATGTTAATGACTTAATTAAAAGTACATTCTGGTAATAATACATAAAAAGGAAGGGATTAGGCGGAGGTCCCGGGTTGCCCCTTAGATTTTCTCTTCCTAGGAGCCTTTACAGCTCACTGTTCGGTGATGGACAGTGTTATCTGTAGCGAGAGAACATCTGTCTGGAGGCCGGATATGCACTGAAAAGGCTCCGGGCTCCAATGACCTGAAATGTTTACGCGTCTTAAATTAAAAAAGAAAGAAAACAATGTTATCAATTTTAAATGTAATATTATCCAGATTTGATCAATATATTTTCTGTCCAACAATGCTTATAAAGTCATTTATCAATTCATGTTCCATTGGGCCATATCAGCACTTTAGCTTCTGAGAGGGATTCGCGGGGGGGGGAGGTGATTAAGTGACAATTTCCAGAACGGGGGATTGAAAAATGCAGAAAATTTGAACTGCGATCGAATACCACTGGAAGTTTAACTACACTGTGTACAGAACGATTGCTAATATTAATGGAATCATCGACGGCCGTACTCTAGGATTTCGACGAGATAGTTCGTCTGGATAGATTTGGAGCATTTTAATGTGATGTACAATTCAATTAACTATGTCCCAACGGTAAGAAAGAGGTTGTGTAAGGTTCCATACTTTCATCATATAAGAGCAAATATTGCGTTCGTGTCAAATTTGGGTAATTAAGTATTCACCGGAAATACATGTTTTGATGTCCCTTGAGTACGAAAAACGAATCATCTGTAATGTGTGTATGTATGTATGTATGTGTTTGGACAATATATCTCAAAAACGAAAACTCGTAGGAACCTCAAACTTAGTATTTCCGTTTAGGTCCATTTACTACCGCATCTGACATTAGATTTGTGGGAAAATCCATTAACCGGAAATGGCACTTTATTGAATTTTTTTTTGTTTTCAGTCTTCTGCGAGTTTCTCAGAAACGTCTCCAACGATTTTTTTTCCGGGTTTCTGGGGAACAGAACAGTTAAAGTTTGCTCTAAAGTACCACATCATTATAATGAATGGTTCTGCCACCTCAATAATATTAATATACATTAGAGACACGGCTAGAATTCCAAATTTGGAGAAAATTGGTTAACCGGAAGTACTACTTTACAGACTTGTTTTTTTTTTTTTAATTATCTTGAAAACGACTGTAACGATTTTTGTTAAAAAACTTGTTGTACAACTGTACAGCGTACATTGTAGTCGTATTAGTTTCAATTGAATTAAAAAAAACAAAACTTGATTTTAGGTTATTCCGCAAGCGTTAAAATTCAAATGTTCATTGGGATGTTGAATGTTAGCGCTATCACAATTCTTCTACCTCCATTATACACATTACTGCATCAACAGCAGCCAGAGATAGTGTTACATACCAGATTTTCATTTTTGCTTATTATTATAATCGAATCCTCATGCGTTGGTTAAGTGGCTAGCGCATTCGACTTTGGTGCGAGAATTCAGGGTTCGATTCTCGTGAGGGCAAAGTCGGTATTGACCCAGCATCATGATAAAAAGTGGGAAGCTACATTCCTCCCGATTTACCTGTTCCCAATATCGGTACTGAGGGATTTTTAAAGACCGTACCTACATTCGTGGGGTTTACCGGTCC
>JAAEAF010009114.1:0-33465 GCA_011037195.1 Triatoma infestans
AGGCATGTCCAGTAAGTAAGTGAACTGAGGCTCTCACGGCCGGAGGGATTTTGTTTTCGACATGTTGGCTACACTATCGTGTAGCCTGATTCCTCCATCCGCAACGAGACCGGTTCGAGGTCAGTCGTTGAGAACTGTCGACGCGACAATACGTTTCGTAAAAAATGTCAATCCAATCTCCCGCCGAGTGGAGGCCGGGCAAGAGATTTTGAGACGCTACAAACTCCATGGAGATGAATTTCTCCGCTCCATCATTACTGGAGATGAAACTTGGGTTGCACACTACACACCTGAAACCAAAGGCAGTCTCAACAGTGGCGTCACACCTCTTCACCCTCCGCCAAAAAGTTCAAAACCACAATTTCAGCCAAGAAAATCATGGCATCCGTGTTTTGGGACTGTCAAGGCATAATTTTAATTTAATATATGCCTCAAGGGGAGAGCATCAACTCTGCAAGATACTGTGAGACCCTAAAAAAATTGCGGAGGGCGATTCAGAACAAAAGGAGAGGTATGCTGACAAAGGGAGTGCCACGAAGGAACTGCTTGCCTCGTTTAAATGGGATGTCCTGAACCATCCCGCGCATTCCCCTGATCTAGCACCTTCAGATTACTATCTCTTTACCTCCCTGAAGCTGTACGTGGGTGGAAAAAGGTTTTCAATCGACGAAGAGGTGAAGGGGAGGTGGAGAAGTGGACGAAGGGGTTGGCGGGAAACTACTTCGAGGAAGGCATCAAAAAATTAATACCCCGGTTCACCACCTGCATTGAGAGGAATGGTGACTATGTCGAAAAATAGCTTACATATGTACTAATGTAACCAGGTAATTTTTTTGTTCAAATAAAAATTTTTGAAACCTACAAAAATTCAGTACACTTACTTACTGGACATGCCTCGTATGTACATGATTACTTTCACTAAATTTGCATATGGTTATGGATCTGTACATTTTTATAATAATTAGCTGCCTGGATGGAGATGCTCTAAACATATTGAAGATTACAGTCAGCTCACAACCTTCTCAGAATTCTGAATCCTACCTGCAGCTTCTAGTCGTCAAGACCTGTTTATTAGAAACTTAAAAAATTAGTAAATAGGGATTGCTGTGGAGAAATGGATCAAAGGAAACATTGATCTAATAAGCAGGTACATACGTCAAGGAACATGTATCCTTACTTACTCCAACAATCTAACTAACTTCTTGGGAAGTATGCCGAGGCGGGATTGAAATTCTCTCTCTAGATATTTATTTGTGATAGATATATAGAAGATTAGTACAAAACAAAAATCCACTCCGACCTAGAGATCTATTGTGGCTCGTTTGTAATGTCAGTGTTGTATATACATCGGTGAATGTAATCGACAGTAAAGTGTAAAAGGGGTAATTGTGAATGAGTTATAATAGACGGTGATGAACCAGAGTACACCTTGCAGGAAAGATAACCCAAATAGTTGCACGCAGGCCCCATCTGTATTGTGTGAGTGTTGGTGGACGTGGTGGAAGTAAGTGTTATTCTTGTTAGTTGGCTGGGATAGCGATGGTGGGGGAAGTGGCTAGTGCAATCAAAAGTTAAAATGTTGGAAAACAACTATATTCTGAAGTTAGTATCTCTTCTGACTTTTAGAACCATTTTTAATAAAGTTTTCATAACAACACCACCTAAATTAGTTGCAAACAAAATCATCCTTTTCTTGTCAGTGATAAAAGCATTTCTGTGTTTAATAAATAAATTAGTAATCCTTCAACTATAGATAAAATAAAAACATTTTAAAAGCTTCTTTCTATTTTTTTTAAAAATGTTTGGAATTAAATAGATAATTTATATTAGTAAAAAGCTGTTTTTGAATAATTAACAATAAGTTCTCATCAGAATATGTGGAAAAAATATGAATCCTATAAATATAAAAAAACAAAAATGGTTATCCTAGAACAAAGAACTAGTTTTAACGCTGTAATAATTAAATTATTTTATACTCCTTTGTATAGTTTTTTCCAATAATGTCTTTATTATTTTTTAAATAGGTAAATAAAAAATAAAAAACTTAATTTTTATAGAGTTTAAAGTCGGAAGTAGAAGCTCAATGTAAGTTTAAAGGAAGTTGTATATTCAAATAATATTCTTCACAATGTAATCTTGTAATAATTACTGAAACATCCCTAGATATGAGATAAGTTCAGCAATACTTATATATTACCCTTCGAGATGAAGCAATTACTAGCTGTGAGAGAAAGATGAAGTTATTCAATTTGGGACACAATGCTGACTCAATAGCTGACAATGAGACAAATCTGCAGAACAATTTAAAAATTTTTGAGGAGGAATTAAGGAGAACTGTGGCAAATTACGAACAAGGTTAAACAATCATTTTTTTTTTTTTTTACTTATAAAGAGATGTAAGATAGATCATAGATCTAAGAATGGGAACTATCTGTCCAAATCCAAAATCCATATTCTTTCAATTCCCGCTAATCCTTCAGAATAAAGATAAGGTCCTCTATTCTAGCAAGGCACATCAACAACGAAAAAAGGCCGCAATTCGTGAGACACTAATATATCAAATTAAGATCTCGAAACACTAATATATCAAAAACGGCTTCTTTCTGTTGGGAAGGAGAGCTATTATGATTTGCAGGTTTGGCCAAACGGCCTATGGTTTTTATCACACCACCTTGGAAAACCGGAGCTCCAGTTTTGAAGATTTAGAACTATACTTTTAGAATCCCAATATAACAGTAGCACTAAATTTGGCTTTCAACATGAATTGTACCACATTCTATTTTATAAGATAATCCTATATTCTTCTTTGATTTGAATTTAGTTCAAGAATTTAGGAATGAGATTAGAAATAAACTAGATGATATGCTGAACACTGTATAATAATTAGAACACACAAACTGCAAGGACTTTACAGTTAAATAGAAGTTAGATAGCGATAATAAAGAGACAGACTGACTGAATAATTAGAGAAAGTAAAATAGAGAGGTTGCTGACTGGATGTGTAAAAACTGTTCTGCTTTCACTCTACATATATATATATATTCTCCCTCCCTAGTCTGGCCTAGGTGGAGAGGCACTAACGTTTGATTCATTTAATGTCTGCTTCTTCGCTGTTCGGATTCTATGAATCTTTAACGATTCGAATGGGTCTATATTTCCGCTTTCTCTTCCTGTTCCTCAAAGGATGCGCAATTGAGTTTTTGCTGTTTTTATTAACTTTAATTATGCATAATCGAAAGAGGAAGTTTACCATTTCTTTTTGTTTATACAGTAAAAGTGTAGTTGCAGTTAGAAGTTTGAATTAGTTCTATCCATTGAAGCAAAACAATTACATTAAAAGTAACTTATGCAAAATTCCTATTTTCAATGGAAAATATAGATAAGAAGAATTTTACTTTCCTGTTTTGTATTAACACTTAGTTTCCACACGGAAACAGCACTTAGGATCTTCAGAAATATAGTCATTTTTTTAGATTTTAGTAATAAGTTCAAGTATTTAATTCTTTACAAAAAAATTCAAATTAGTTGTTCTATTTGGAAAAGTAAAAAAGAACTTTCACGCCGCACTGTTAGTGTATTGTCATCACTCAATTGGATTGGCTTCTTCAATCCATACTACACAGCCCATTGTATCGTCATTATTTGCTTCAATGTGGTTTCCACAGAAATCAATAATAATAAAATTAGGAGTATTCCATTATTATTGGTCAACTAAAAAGACCTTATTATTGTGAAAGTGATTTTTTTCAGTTTTTCGCAATTTTCTGAAAATAAACTCGGAACGATTAAAAGTTCTTTCGTGTTTTTTTTTTAGTCGATTTTTTTTTTTTTTATAAACATTATTTTTATTTGAAAGAAACTGCAATGAAGTCTTTACTTTATAGTACAATCTAAATTGTGTCATATTCCACCAAGTAGGTGGTAAAAATCGAAGTTTGTATTTTAAAAAAAGTAACGAATTAGCGTTAATTTTTCCCAATTGCATATAAGAGATAAAGAAATTTATGCACACACACACAAAATAATTAAATATGTTTTTAGTAATTACATTGGGTTTAATAAACATGAACATTTTAAGCGAGTCAATGAAAATATATAAAATAAATATATTATTGAATTCTTAAAATTAAATTATTATTTCATTTTTAAATTAATTCATTATTAAAAAATTTGGATAAATGAAATATGTGAGAGTTACTTATTAGAAGGGAAGGGAATAGCTAAGTGGTTAGCGTACTGGACTCCCACGCGGAGGACCCCGGTTCGAGTCTAGCTGTGTACCCTTAGATTTTTTCTTCCTAGGAGCCTCTGCAGCTCACTGTCCGGTGGTGGACAGAGTGTTGTCTGTAACGAGAAAACACTTTCCGGTGGCCGGCAGTGCACTGAGAACGCTCCAGACGCCAATGACCCTTATCGCGCCTTAAATTAAAAAAAAAAAAAAGAAAAAAAAGTTACACACCTATCAGATTTCTAAGTTTACAAGATTTAACCAAATGAACAGGAATTATTTAATGGCTTAAAAGGTGTTCTCATTCTGAAAATGTATTTCCCAGGCTATTTGTTTTTCCTTTTTTGTCAGGCAAAAGATAAGACTAACAAAGTCTTAAATGTATTTTTTTTTTTTTTTGTAGATGTTGGCTTTTAGTGAGTTAGAAAGTAGTGGAATAAGAATGGTGGATAACTCATTTAAGTATCTTCTACTTTAGGCTTCTTGACTTTTCCTAGTTCATTCTTATACAGTTGGGAAGATGCTGCATATATATATGTCTGTGTGTGAAATGCAATTCTTCTTTTAAACAAATAAAATCATCTACATTTAGTTCTATCTAGCTTTAAAAAATAAAAAACTTAAATCTCATGTTTATTTTTTGTTCACTCATTTTACCTCGACGTTTTTCTATATATTTTTAAGCCCTTAAAAATTCTGATGTAAAAATCATTCAAATGACTTTCCATGCATATTAACGGATAGAATTATTAAAATCCTCTCACCTCATGGTTGGTTATGTTTTATTAAACAATTATTTAAGTCAATATTTTCAATGATTTTTTGGGGAAATTTTGTTTGCTTGGAAAAAATTGTGATTACATAATGCTGCTGTAACCATGTCCATAATTGTTTTCAGTTTTGGTTGTATAAGATTCATGTAAACAATTGTAGCAATCAATGATTCAACAAAAAAAAAAAAAAATTCTGGTGTGAAACACTCACACAACTTTCTCATACACCAGTTTTCAAAATTGTGTTGGACAAATAGTACAGTTGGTAAATCAAATTTAATGAAATTCGTCAATGTTTTTATGGAGAAAATCGCAAAAATTGAAAAAAAAACTGTTCAGTAAAAACGCACTTCCGGTCATCCGATTTTTTTTCAAACTCGGAATTTCAACAACATATTTAATTCTAATTAATATTATTATTTAGATGATAGAATTGTGTAATAAACTAAAATAGCACTTTACGAGGACCCGTAACCCCACTCCACCCCCAAATGTACCCTTAAATGAATTTTCTCAGAAAAATGTTACAAATAAAAGTTGTAGCGCTTTGTATGTGTAAAACAAGTTTCAAGTATGACATACATACAACCAACAAGTGTGAGTCTACAGAAACATTTAGTTGAAGTGAACTCTCTACACAAACTTGGTGAATTTGCTCTGACGATGGATGAATATCCGAAACCGGTCAGGAATAAATCTAATATGCATGCTACGACGGATAAAATAATGGATGTTATCCAGCATTGCGGACCCAGCCACACATTTTCAAGAAAATCGTTGGAGCTATTTTTGAGAAAATCGCAAAAAAGTAGAAAAAAAAAAACATTAGTAAAGTGGTACTTTCAGTTGAGGAATTTTAACAGATAACCTAATGTCGGATCCCATAGTGATACCTAAACGGAATAGCAAGTGTCAATTTCTACGATTTTTCGTTTTTCGAGCTATATTGTTCACATACGTACATACACATACAGACCATTTTCTAAAAACCACCTTTTTGGACTCAGGAGACCTTAAAACGGATATTTCCGGTGAAAACTCGATATCGAAAATTTGACACGATTACAATACTTCCTCTTCGTAAAAAAAACAGTAAAAAAAAAAAACAGTTTTTCTGAATAAACTAAAGATTGTCACTATTAGAGTATAATAACAGCAAAGTCGGGAAAGAATGAATCAAAATTAACTAAATATCGGAAATATTGCAAAAACTTGTGTATTGTATAGAAATGGTCGCTTGTCGCTTTCACATCCCGTCCCTTAATCGAACCATGAATGGATAAAGTGATTGTTTTTGAATTAAGATTTCACAATGTCTTGATATTAATTTGCAAAAAAAGGCGCCTACCGTTTTCTATTGTGTTGTGTAGACGGGGTTTCGTAGCACCATTCATTCAAATTTTAATGACTTCATTGAAATGAAGTCCAATTATTCCAATTGTCTCTCAAAAAACTACTTTTTTCGATAGTCATCAACATCAGAGTTGACGGCATTTCTTGTAGATAAGTTAGTTTAAGATATGTTAGATTAAAATAAGTTCTGGCTGGAGGAGGAAACAGTCTTTTTTGTCCAACTCGCCTTAAAGGTGAAACGATGGATGAACCTGACCTGATCAATACTGGGGAGCATTGCTGGGCTACCGAGATTCATTTTCGAAGTAGGGCTTGAATGAATTTATTTTATAGTTTGCATAGCTGCAGCTAGGTCTGAAAAGAACTTGATCATCTTCAATACTCTCTCTCTAGAGCAAGCAGCTGATTCGGGCCTCACAGCCCGAACTACTTCTTCTTCCATCCTCCTTGGCACGTCACATCCATGCTAATTGAATTCTGGACAGCATCGCAGATCCCCCAGGTTCCATTATAGGCAGGGCTATACAGCATTTATTTTTTCAAGGGCAAACAGTAACTTTTATTTAATTCGTCTTTAGGGAAATTCTCTCTTACAAATAGAGTAGGCTTTATATCAGCATTACTGATTATTTAATACTAGTATAGGGTACTTGTAGTACGATTATTTTCGTTCAATAAGTTTAAGAGAAATGCTGTTTAAGATACGCTTGTTTTTGTCTATAAGGAAATCATGGATAAATAATAAAAAATATTAAATATATCTATAAAGAGGGAGGGAGGCAAGGAAGACGCCTACTGTCTGGAGATTAGCAGAACAATAGAATTAAATAACAGAAGTGAAATTATTTGCGTAAATTTTGGTCGATTTGATTTTTCAGTGCTTTGTATAATAAATTATTGTACTCGTATATTGCGAGATAATAAATAGTTATCAGAATTTATCGAAACTTTATACACTTAATATGGTTATTAACCATAAATGATACTAGATTATTAATGATTACTAGACATATATACTAGGTTATGGTTAATGTTGTTAACCATATCATTAATAATCTAGTATCATTTTTAGCAGATCAATATCAACAGAAGCTCATTAAGTCTTTATAGTTGTCTTTCATTTGAATTGGGAATAATAAGGTTTTTTCATTCCGGGTAATTTTTGTTGGACCTAAACTTGTGGGGATGAGATTGGTGATTTTGGTCCCTGGAGTTTTATTACTTCAAAGAAATAGTAGATAAGAAAATATGTAGATTCAGTTGGGGGTAAATCTAGTAAGGTTATAGATGGTTCTCACTATGTGCTAGGTGTTAGGAAAGTGATGACCTTTAGTATGTCCATATTTAGTGATGACCGTCTATATTTCTCTATGCCGTGACGAGGTGATTTAATGATGGATTGACAAATGAATGATTATCGCTGTGTGTGGAAGAAGCAAATGGAAAAATAGAAATAATTGGAAATATGTTCTATATTTTGAATAACATAATTAATTCGTACGTTGGCTGGCAAAGAGTCAAAACGCAGGTACAAGACACCGATACAAGAGAGGTCGGAATACTCGGCCACTCTTTGTCTGTTAACCTCTTCTAGAAATCATATATAAAGGGCAGGATTTAACTACCAAGGTGAGCATTATTTTTTGAAAAGTCGTCATCTTACAGAATTCAACCAGTATAATTCTATAATTCATCTTACAACAGTCAGTATGCCAAGAAGTGTTAAGTTTAACATTTTGATTAAGATCAATCTAGTACAAATTAATTAAGTGCTAGAGTTTCTGTATATTTATAAGTTATTTCATTTATTACAATTAACTTAATTAAACATAATTAATTAAGGGAAAGGAATATCGAGCACTTTCCCCTTCGTGTGTATGTTTAGTATGAATGTATTTATTAGCGTGAATGTATTTATTAGTGAGAATGTATTTATTAGCGTGAACGGTTTTATAGTGTGAATGTATTTATTGGAGAGAATGTATTTATTGGCGAGAATGCCGGTATAAATGGTTAGGTTAGTATTTTATCTTCTATTTGGATTGAAAGAAATTATATAAAAGTATATCAACACCCTTAGGTTTAGTTCAATTTAGGTTTAGTCTCTTATACAGGATGCAGGAACATAAGTAAAAAGTACTGCACTCCTCAGTTAACTCGTTCAATACCCTCCTCAAATAAAAGTTATACAATTAAAATATCAAAAATTACAATATTAAATGAAAGCATCATGCTTTTGGCTTTTGCTTGGGTTGTTAAGATAAGTTCTCCAGAAGTTAAGGGATGGCACAGCAATAGCCCGCACTCCCACTCGTCGACCAGGTCGATGAAATAAGTGGGGAAGTTTAGGAAGAATCAACCATCACCCCGCTCTGTCAGGCAAAGTGTCGTGTGTGGACGCCAATTAAGGTATTTGTGCCATCCCAGCTTGAGTGGCAAAAGAAGAGAAAGAAAATTAAAGGATGTGGGGCCGCTAATGGCTGTAAGTCGTCGTCCCCCCCCCAAAAAAACGTGTAACTGTTATTCACATTATTCAATCATTCAAATATACTCCAATTATTTATTGTAAGCAGTCGTGACTTCTTCAACATATCTTAAACATCTCTCTTCTTTAAAACATATATAATAAACACTTAAGCCCTTCACATACCGCTCAAGCTACAACATACACACATGCAACACATATACCATTATAGTTGTCATTGTGGAAAACACAAAACCATGGAGCATCCTTTCCTAGGAAAATGTTTCAAATAAAAGTGATAAGTATAAGAACTTGGTATCAGATGCGGTACCAGTAACCTAGACAAAATATCAAGTTTCAGCTTCCTGTAATTTTTTTGTTTTTGAAGTATATTTGAGGATGTTCACACCTACACACACATATATATGCAGAACACGCTGAAAGGAATTTTACTACGAGTAGTTTAGATTGGGGGAGGGGCCACGCCTCATTCCACTGCGATCTTCATTGAGAAGGTCTAGACTATGAGTAAGAGATTATACAAATTCACTTAACAATAAGAAGCCAACTATAAATAAATAAAAAAAGATGTACATATTATTAAGTTATAAGCATTATTTGTGGTTGAATGGTATAATAAAATGGTATTATATCTAAAGAAGAGAGTAACTCTCTTTTGTCAGTTATGTAACTTACTATCAAACCAGAATGGGACGGGAAATTGTCTGACTCCTGTTTTCTATACTATGTCCTTTCTATTCAAATTTTATTCAAACCTGTTCATATGTTCAAAATAACAATTACAATATATTGTCTATATTGTACTATTATTTTTTTTTTAATTTTTGTTTGTAAAGGGTAGTAAATCCACATATATCAAGGGGACTAGAGTAATAGCAATTTAACAAGTATATTTTATATAATTAAAAAAAATGTGGTGTGAAACACTCACACAACGTTCTCTTACTCCAGTTCTCAAAATGATAATTGATAAATTTTATAGTTTGTGTACCTAATTTAATGAAATTCGTCGAAAACGGAAAAAAATGTTCAGTAAAAGCGCACTTCCGGTTTACTAATTTTCTTGAAACTCAGAATTTTGGCAACCCATTTATTTCTAACTAATTATGTTTGGATGATACAATTGTATAATCAACTAGGATAGCACTTTGATGAAAATCTAACCCCACCCCTCCCCTAAAAGTGCCCTTAAAAGAACTTTCCCAAGAAAGTTTTAAAAGTTGTAGATCTTTGCATGTTTAGTTTATATACGAAGTTTCAAAAAAATCGTCGGAGCCATTTTTGAGAAAATTGCGAAAAGTGAATAAATCATTTAGTAAAGTGGTAAAGTAAACGCACTTCCGTTATCCGATTTTTTCAAACTCGAAATTTCAACAACATATTTAATTCTAATTAACATTATTTAGATGACAGAATTGTCTAATAAACTGAAATAGCACTTTAGATGGAAACCTAACCCCATTCCTCCCCCAAAAGTGCCCTTCAATGCATTTTGCCGGAGAAATGTTTCAAATAAAAGTTGTAGCGCCTTGTATGTGTGGTTGATGTTCCTAGTTTAAAGAAAATCGTCGGAGCCCATTTTTGAGAAAATCGCAAAAAAGTAAAAAATCCAACTAGTAAAGTAGTACTTTGTAAAGTGGTTGAGGAATTTTGACAGATAACGTAGAGTCAGATCCCATAGTGATACCTAAACGGAATATCAAGTTGACCTCAAAACGGATATTTCCTGTGAAAACTTGATATCGAAAATTTGACAGGATTACTTTACTTCCTCTTACTAGGAGTAAGAGAAAGTAACAAGAGGTACTAATCCTCTTTCTAAATTTGACCGGTTAAATTCAGTATCGTTGCATTGCGGCATCCAATCTTTTCAACACCAACTAGTCAGTTCCCTTTATCCTTCCTCTTTCGCAATTGCAGGTTTTTTTTCAGCCCACTTGCTCCATGAAGCCCAACTAACCTACCAAACTGTATTTGTGTAATTCCTCAGGGTTACCTTTGATACTTAAACGGGTTCAAAGCAATTATTTTCATTACAGTATGTCTGATTTTTGTCAATGATTGCTTCTGGATTTTTCATATAAACTTTTTCAAAAAAAAAATTTAGTATTATTATTTTAAATCACAAATAAACCAGCAATAGGTGGTTTTTGGTAACTTCTTTCTTAATAACCCAACATAAAACACATTATTATAGTAAAGTTCTCTCTTCTGTTGAAGACATTATCCCAGGGTGGTACCTTGAATAGAATTTAATTAAATTCTATCTTAATTACATTCAATGTTTACATACATTTAGTAATTAGCGAATAATTTCATTCGTTTTAATCAGAACTGGTAACAGCTGTTTGGAATTACCTATTTTATTGTATTTCATTGAGATTATAAAATATGGATATTTTTATTTTATTATTATTATTTTTTTTTTTTTAATTCTTTAAAACAATGACACTGAACTTTGGCTTTCTAGGTTAGTCTCTAGGATGAATAACCTAATATAAATTAACATAACATGAGCGTGAACTTAATCAAGTGCCATACAGTATAGAAGTACTGGGTTACTATTTTACAACATCTAATACTGATTCAATCAAAAGATAATAGGTTCTAAAATATTTGTATTATGCTTCTAGTCTTGGGTATCAGATCATATGGGAATCTGGAATCTCCGAAATGAGGAGGTAGATATAGGTTTGCCAAATTAGGTGTCTCTATCCTCTTCATTGGACCCAAGCCTACAATTGGTGAGCCTTTAGGCACATGTCTGTCAGCTACCAGACATAGAGAGCTTAGTCTCTACGGATGAGCCCAATGCGATGTCGGCAGTCTAATATGCTCATTAGGGATCTGGGCAGAACCAATGGTGAGTGAGATGTTGCTATATCTTTTACGGACCTCACTCAAGCATCAGAAGGTTGGATTCCTAACTGGGAATCATGGTTTAAAGAGACATCTCTCTCTCAAATGGGGCTCATGCCTGAACCATTTGTAGAGTTTGTGAGATGGAAGAAGCAAAATCCATCCCATCTTATGATAGATTGCTTGAATTATGAGGAAATTAAGTTCAGGACTTTTAATCGAAACAGGATTTAGGCCACAGGATATCTGTGGAAGTAAATATAGGCTGTTTCACTTAAAAGCTATGATCTGATTTGTTCGGCATGTTGTGAATCTTAAGTGGGTTAGACCCGGGACTCGATTTTTGTTCTAGACCCGGTTTGCTTTTGTTTTTCTTTGAGGGTAGCTCTATCAGGCATCTGTTTCCTTTCTAAAGTAGCATTTCCATTTATAATATTCTATTATCTTTATATAATATTAATCACAAATAAATTTGATGTCACAATTCCATTGGAGCTTTGATAGCGTAGAACTTGCTCCATCCCCCAAATGAATAATAATAATAATAATAATAATAATAAATCTATGCTACCCTTAGATTTTTTTTCTTCCAAGGATCCTCTACAGTTCACTGTCCGGTGATGGACAGTGTTGTCTGTAAGGAGAGAAGACTGTCCGGAGGCCGGCAGTGCACTGAGAAGGCTCCGGGCTTCAATGACCATAGATGTTGACGCGCCTTAAATTAACAAAAAAAAATAATAATAATAATAATAAATAACAAAATATTTTTATAAAAATCTTAAACCCTCTTGAAAACTTTTTATGATAATTCGAAGAGCCATTTGGTAATTATACATTTTTTTTTGCAAACTTTAATGGTACTTGTCTAGAACTTTTTTTTTTTGCTCGGAAATGAATCCCCAAATATTGTCTGCAATTAAAAATATTCTATATATGTGGTGGTACTGAACAATTTTGGGATGACCCTTGAGAGTAAAAATTTTGAAGCTAATTTGGTCCTAAAATTAATTGTCTTGAAAAAAAATTCTAAAAAAATTTAATGTGTAACACTCCAGGACTTGCTTGTCCTAATTGATCAATTTTCTTTAAACTTAAGAATGTTGACTAAATGTTTACTAGTTTTTCAATATTATATGATGAGGAAAACCTACACTACTATTGGAATGTCATTTGAGGGAACTGTAACGTCCCAAGCTCCCTCAAAAAAGTTTCACCAAGTTTCACGAAACGTACAATCAATTTTCCCACAAAAAGTGGTGGTCTTCTATTTAAAATTTTTACACAAAATTTAAAGAAAATAAATGGAGCTATTTTCGTGAAAAATTGTAAAAAAAAAAAAAAAAAAAAAAAAAAAACGAAAAAGAATAAAGAGGTACTTTCCAATGCCATGATCTCAAAATATTGTTTCTCACAGCAATAAAAATATTTCAAGTCGCACTTAATTTATCAGAAAAAATATTTATACAGTTTTCTACGTTTAAATAAATATTGGGAGTTGATAAATATATTTTGTTTTCTTTTGAATGATTAATTAAATAAATGAACTAGGAGAAGGGAAATCAAGTGCACTAAAAATTTTACACACTGAGACAAATACATTATATGTTTCAAATTATTATGACTTTACTAATTATTACTTTAGTAGATATAAACAATCCAATTAAAATTTATTGTAAAACCTTTCTCATACTATGTTTTATGGATTCCAATTAATATATTTTCTTTAAATTTTATAATTATATAAAACATTTAAAGTGTTTATAATATAGCTGGTAAACTTGTACAATATAATATTTTGTTCACTAAAATTAGTTAAATATTTTTCAAACAAATTAATCCCTTTTGTTCAATCAAATTAAAACTTTGTCTAACAAATAAAAATCTTTTTTTCATATAAATTAAAACTTTTAAAAGATTAATTTAAATGGAAAAGTTTTGTTTATTAAAACAAAATTAACTCCTGAAAAGTTAAATTTACTGAAAAATCCTAAGTATTGTTGAAATGCACTTAACTGAGAGGCCCAACTTCATAATCCTAAAATGTATTTTTCCGAGGAAATGTTTCAGATAAAAGATATTAAATATATAGACAGTTGTAATGGGATCTGAATCATTAAGATTCGATTTGGATCCTTGGTTCTTCGGAACCGAATCATTAGTTATTCCCCACCTAGGCCAAACTATTTATTTATTTATTTATACATTCATACGGGGTTGCACCCCATTTATGTAATTTTCTAGACTATAAGAGAAATAGACCAACTACAAATATAACAGAATAGAAAAAGAACATATAAAATAAAATACAAACTAGACTAGATCATAGAATAAAACATTGGATATATAAAAAATATGAATATAAAAATAATAGTATTAGAAATATAAACATTATACAAATATATATACAATTTCAACGAACAAGAACATATACAAATATAAGAGACAACATAGTAAAAAGTGTATAAGACTATGAAATTAATAAACAAGAGTAACCAATTAGAAACTAGGTAAAAAGGGAGAGCGTATTTAACCAATTTAACCATCTATTATAAATGCAAATATGTAGTAATAACTACTGCTGGCAAATGCAATAAATTTCATTAATGCTGGCTGGAAGATATCATATTCACAGAAATACGGTTTCCAAGCGACATAAGTCTAGGTATAGGAGAGGATTGGGAATAATTTGTTGAATGATAAGATTTAAAAAACACAGGTTTATAGCGAGTATCTATTGTAGGAACATTGAAGTCGATTAATCCCAGCAATTCAGGACAATCTATATAATGATGTATAAGTTTGAAGAGGAAAATAAGGTCTGCTCTTCGCCTTCTGAAGGATAGAGTACTCAAATTAAGGGAATCCAACACATCAGAATAAGTTAATCTTTCACTTGATAAACCCATCATTTTAGCAATCCTTCTAAGAAACCTATGCTGAACCCGTTCAATAGCATCAATGTGGATTTTATAAAACGGAGTCCAAACTGGAGAAGCAAATTCAAGTCGTGGACGAACCAAATGCAAGTACAGTCTTAAAATACTGAAGGGATTTCTAAAAGAAGTGGAATTCCTAAAGACAAAACCCAACATCTTGTAACTGTTGCTGACTATCTTTTCAATATGAGAGCTAAAGGAGAATCTAGGAGATCTAGAATCTAAGGAGATTGCAAGATCATTCACAGAATTATCACGATTTAAAGGAGTATCATTGAGAGTATATTTAAAGTGCAGAGAAGAGCGTGATCTGAAAAAAGAAATTACTTGGCATTTCGAGGTATTTAATTTAAGAAGATTATTTGTGGACCAAACAGAAAGTCTGTTAACAGCATCCTGAAGTACTTGGCTGTCACGAGTATCTATGATTTCCCTAAATAGTTTAACGTCGTCAGCAAAAAGTAGAATGTTAACATCTGGAAGAACTAGTTTAACATCATTAATGAAAATCAGGAACAATAAGGGACCAAGATGTGATCCTTGAGGTACTCCAGAAAGGACGGTATAAGGCAATGAAAGGAATGATTTTACTTTAACAGTCTGAATACGGTGGGTAAGATAATTTTGCAACCAGCATAGCATTGTACCATAAATGCCCAAAGAGTTAAGTTTAGTAAGAAGTAATGTATGGTTTACACTATCAAAAGCTTTGGAATAGTCAGTGTAGACAGAGTCAACTTGAGAACCTTTTTCGAAACATTTAAATATAAACTGGACATAAGACAATAAGTTCGTGGTAACTGATTTTTTGGAGAGAAAGCCATGTTGCTCAGGTATGATTATATTCCTTACTGAAGACATTAGCTTAGTGTAAACAAGTGATTCGAAGAGTTTAGGAATGGTACTTAAAATAATGATAGAGCGATAATTTTGTACATCTTTTCTGGAACCATTGCAACTAGGGGGGAATAATTCCATATAAAAGAAAGGCGAGCTAGCCCTAGAAAAGAATAGACTTGTATAGAACGATTGAAAATGAACCTTCTTACAACCATAAAATATTATATTTATTTCATTATTATTTAAAAATATAATATCTCCCAACATTTCGACACTAAATATTAACAGCCAAAAAGAAAAACCAGCAAAAGCAATTATAACAACATGGCCGAACCAGTAGAGCCTAATAAAGATTTTGCAAGAAGATTGAAAAATTTCAAAAGCGAAATTTTCTACACAATTAAAAAATGCCGTAAATATAATAAAAAATTTAAAATAAACTCAACAGAAACCGCATGGGCAAGAAGAACTTAACAAGTTAAAAATAAGGCTGAATTAAAAAATTTTTTAATAAATTGAGACAAAAAACAAAGGACGTATAACACATAAAGTGTTACAAAATCAAAAAAATTAAAAATAACAAAGCCGTAACACTTGGTATAAAATCAAACACATATTTTGGAAATAAATTTTAATAAAGTAAATGTTCAAGCATCCCTAGAAAATGACAAGTTGAAGTGTCGAAACGTTGGGAGATATTATATTTTAAATAATAATGAAATAAATATAATATTCTGTGGCTGTAAGAAGAGTCATTTTCAATCATCCTATAGAAGTATATAAATATTAACAGCCAAAAAGTAAACCAGCAAAAGCGAAAAGAATAGAGTTTTACAACAATTATCTGTCGACCAGACAGTCAA
This sequence comes from Triatoma infestans, assembly GCA_011037195.1. Taxonomy (NCBI): domain Eukaryota; kingdom Metazoa; phylum Arthropoda; class Insecta; order Hemiptera; family Reduviidae; genus Triatoma; species Triatoma infestans. The sequence goes on from JAAEAF010009114.1 coordinate 16,338, forward strand.
CAATCATTCTACTTTCTAATATTCAGCCAGTCTGTCTCTCTCTTAATTGATTCTCTCGCTACCTTATTCACTATAGCTTACAACCAGTGTAACCAGTCCTTACAAGTTGTGCCTCTATTAATTATATCAATATTCAGCACATGTACAAATTTATTTCTTCTCATTCCTAATTTCTCTCTAATTCTCTCCCTTCTCACATCTACTACACACTTTTGAAAAACAAATCGCTGGAGCTATTTTAAATAAGAAATTAATCCAAGAAAATGGGGTTTTGGCCAAATTTGTTGGAAACCTCCATGATAGATACGCTGAAGAAATCCAAATAGTAAAAAACAAATTTTTAATTTCCTACGTTTTTTTTTCCTTGACGTTGTCTTACTACTGCAAGATACCCGCAAGGATTTATGTTGCATATGTAAGGGGTATTTGTTGTGTGCAGTTACTTGGGGAGTAGCGACCCCACGGGTTACCACAGCTCACTACTCCATGCACTTCGTCAGAATAATACACAATACATTTAAGCTACATACATTACACTTTACTGACAAGGGCAAACACAGTACACAAACTAGGGTCTCCGTCTCTAGTTAATTGGCGTAAGCGCTGAATGGTGGCGCGCTGGACTAGCAATGCGGAGGACCCGGGTTCGAATCCAGCATGTTGCCCCTAGATTTTCTCTTTCTAGCGGCTTCTACAACTCATTGCAGGTGATGAGCAGTATTGTCTATAGCTAGAGAACACTGCTTAGAGGCCGGCAGTGCACTGAGAAAGCTCCGGCGGGGGCACAATAGATCTTTCAGGTCGCAATGCGATAATCCCCTACAACAATCTACAATCTAAGGAGGATCGTGGTCTGTATTTGTGTGATATGGTCAACAAAACTCAAAAAGGGAACAATTGCAGAAAGTTCAAACTTGATATCTAGTTTAAGTATTGTCAAGGGGCTTGTGAAATGAAATTTTTGATCAAAATTAGTCAATCAAAAGTCGATACCATTTTTTTTATACACGACATACTTTTAGATCTATGGCTTTTTTTGAAACATTTATCTAAGAAAATTCATTTCAAGGGGGGGGGGGGTCTTTGGGATTAGTTGGGGTTATATTTCCCCTCTAAAGTAGCATTTCAATTTATATTATTCTATTATCTTTATATAATATTAATCACAAATAAATTTGATGCCATAATCTCGAGTTTGAAGGAAATCCATTTACCGGAAGCTTATTTTTTTTATTTTTTTGCAGCTTTCACCATAAAGATTTTCACCAAGTTTCATTATACTTGGAATAATTATCACACATACCGGAACCTATTCACTCACGTTTGAAACAGATTACCGGGTAAATTTATTTAAGCGTGTTTTTTTGGGCTCTCGGGAAGATTATGCTTTCCCACACTAATGGTGTTTCAGATGGTCCCATAGACGGACAGACTATATAACAGATCAGATCGAATAGATAATTTTCTTTATGTTTACAGTCGTAAAAAATAATTGAACTTTAAAGTGAATATAAATTGATCGTGGTTAGGATAATGTGCGGAATGATATACAAGGAAAAACAAACAGTAATGCCATCAACAGCAGCGACACGACCTTTATTGGTTTCCTTATAGAAAAACATTGCTACTCCTTCTTATTGTACGGGAGTTGAAATTCATGAGTTCAAGTAACAAAAGTGGGTTATTGAAAGAAAACAGTCCAATCTTCTTTAACCGTACAAACATCGAATGTATGTTATACTTAAGAAGTGCTTCCTCTTTTATTTTTACTTCTTTTGTGTTTGCATTGTTGTGTATATATTTGTTAATGTTACATTGTTCATTCTTTTGTTAGTCGATTATTGTAAATTCTTTTTTCATTTTATAAATAAAATAATATTCCCGGATCTCTTAAACTTTTTCCTGCCAATTTGAATTTTATATTAAACGGTTCATAACCTAATAAGAGAGCTACAGTTTAAATGTTTGTTAGTTTTTGTTTGTAATGTCGTGTATCAGACAGAATTGTTGTGTTTGGTACTGTAAAACTGTTATGGGACAAATTTGCTCCATTTGTAAAGTCTAAAATCTCTTATCTTTATTGCTGTTGGATATACGAGTGAACCTTATAATGGATTCACAGAAGTCAGATGTATAGATGTTGCTCTATTTTTCATGGGCCACTTGCAGGCATCTGTTTGGATCTTTACTGAGCAGTGCGACTTGAGGAGACTTCTTCAATAGGCCAGACCAAAGCACCTTTTTTTGGGTGCTTAGTAGGAGCACCTTACCTTTTTGTTAGGGCAGAGCTGGAAATACCCATATATCTTATGACAAATTGTTTGGATTATGAGGCATTAGGTTTCTAGGATGTATTAGAAGAGATTAGATTGTTTCCCCTTAAGATTATTGAGAAGCACAGGTCTGTTTTGGTTTTTAGACGTAGCTTATTCTCTAAGTCACAAAAAAGTGGTTTTTAGAAATTGATGTGTGTATCAGGTATTTTATCCGCCGTAACATGCATATTGTTTCTCAGTAAAAAGGAAGTAACAAAGGACACAAAAATGGCAGTCTTCAGTTCGACCTTCGTTCCAACGCTGACATATGGAAGTGAATCATGGGCTCTAAGAGAAGCGGAACGTAGCCGACTCCAAGCCGCGGAAATGAGGTATTTGAGAAAAGTGGCAGGGAGAACCAGAAGAGACAGAATCCGCAATACCACCATTAGAACCACACTTAAAAGTGAACCAGTAACTCAAGTTATTGAGAGAGGTCAGCTACGATGGTTCGGATATGTGTGTAGGATGCGTGACGAGAGGTACCCGAAGAAAGCATGCGAAACGCGAATGAGTGGTAGTAGGCCCCGTGGAAGAAAGAGAATTACCTGGGAGGATAACCTCCGAGAGGTCATAACAAAAAGAGGGGTCAGATGGGAAGAGGCCAAAAACTTAGCCAGAGATAGGGAAAGATGGAGCTCCTTCTGCAAACCTCGACACCCTAGGGTGTGAAGAGATCTCCGACTAAGTAAGTAAGAAAGCATGCATATTGATTTTGTTCCTGATCGGTTTCGGATTTTCATCCATCGTCAGAACAAATTCACCAAGTTCGTGTTCATTTCAAATTTACCAAATTCACTTAACATAATGTTTCTGTTACACTCACACTTGTTGGTTTGTTGGTTGTATATATGTGGGGAGGTTATAAGGTTATGTTACTATGTGTGTGTGTGTGTGTGTTTCATGACAAAGTGGAATTATTATAAATTGTTACAATAATTATTGTAAAATATTGTTACAATAATTCCACTTTGTCATGAAACAAACAAACATAGTAACATAACCTTATAACCTCCCCACATATATATACAACCAACAAATGTGAGTGTAACAGAAATATTACATTGAAATGAAATCTCTACATGAACTTGGTGAATTTGCTCTGACGATGGATGAAGAAAATCCGAAACCGGTCAGGAACAAAATCAATATGCATGCTATGACGAATAAAATACCTGATGTTATCCAAGATTGCGGACCCATCAACATTTTCAATGATGTGTGTATGTTTGTGCGAAAGAAAAAAAACGCAGAAAATTTCAAACCTGAAGTTCCACCAGGAAACCTGATAATAAGGTTTTAGTTAAAATCGGTAAACCAAGAAGTACCACAATTCTGAATGGATTAGTGCCACTATACTGAATGTTCAAAGTCTGCTAGTTTGCGATACTCATTGGGGTAAAAGCTTGTGATCAGCACGCCATGATATTTCCATCGTCGTTTAATTCTGGCCCACGCTACCAGTTCCACTAATAACTGTATTAATTCCCCAGTTTTTCTCACAACATTAGGGTTAAAATAGAGAGCAGGACAAAATTTTCTGGATTTATTATTATCGTATAGTGTTTTAAGGATAAAATTGTGACGTAACAAGACAAATCATGTTTCCCCATTCATCTCTTATCTTTTTCAAATTAAATATTTTTAAAAATTTTTTTTAACACTTTTCTCGTCCGCTTATGGTGTGTGTATTTAATTCCAGCGGTTTATTTTATGTTGATTTTATTATTTTTTTTTTTAATCTTTTTTCAATTAAATAAACACTAGCATTTGTAAATTGTAAAAATGTAATCATAAACTTGGGTCGGTTTTTTCATTATTATTCATGTAGAAGTGATAGGATTAACCCTAAAAAACGGAGGGAAAAAAAATTGTTTGCCGAAAATAGGATTTATTCCTTCTTTTTTTTTTAGACTAGAAATTAAATTTTAACAAAAATACTTTAATCAAAAAAAATGTTTACAATCGTGGGGAATCTTTTTTCGTTCGCTTATCAAAAATCCACAAATTTAAACTCAAAGACGTAGGTATAGGGCAATTTTAAAAAAAAAAAATCTGGTGTGAAACACTCACACAACTTTCTGTTACTCCAGTTCTCAAAATGATAATTGACAAATTTTATAGTTTGTGTACCAAATTTAATGAAATTCGTCGAAGACTGAAAAAACTGTTCAGTAAAAGCGCGCACTTCCGGTTTACCTAATTTTCTTGAAACTCGGAATTTCAGCCATCTATTTATTTCTAACTAATTATGTTTGGATGATAGAATTGTATAATGAACTAGGATAGCACTTTGATGAAAAGATCTAACCCCCCCTCCCCCAAAGTCCCCTTCAATGCATTTTCCCGGAGAAATGTTTCTAATAAAAGTTGTAACTCTTTGTAAGAAAATCGTCGGAGCCATTTTTGAGAAAATCGCAAAAAAGTAAAAAATCCATCTAGTAAAGTGGTACTGTTCCGGTTGAGGAATTTTTACAGATAACGTACAGTCAGATCCCATGGTGACCCTAAACGGAATATCAAATTTCAACTTTCTACGATTTTTCGTTTTTGAGCTATGCTGTTCACATACATACACATACACACACACACACACGGACACACACACACACACACACACACACACACACACTTTTTTGACTCAGGGGACCTCAAAACGGATATTTCCGGTGAAAACTCGATATCGAAAATTTGACACGATTACAATACTTCCTCTTACTAGGAGTAAGAGAAAGTAATAATAGTTTATAAGAAATTAAAGTTTTGCAAATTTTTACAGAAATAATGGAAAAAGTAATTTCACATTAATGAATTAATTAGTAATAAAATTGAAAATTCAACATCTAATTTATCATATAATTTGTACAATAAACCACATTCATTAATGATATATTTGTTGCTGTAATCTTCAATGCCTTTATATTTAATTCATATTTTATCTAAGTAATATATACGCCCAGATTCATCAGTCATTCTATTATTTTTAGGGCTACTACTAGATCAGTCATGTGCTATGCCTGTCAGATTTTGGGGGTTCCAAGCCTATGATGAAGTAGAAAAATTACAAAGATATTTTATAAAAAGGTTGTTTTGACTCCCAAAGAATGTGCCGAACTATGCACTGTATTTAGAGACAGAATTATCCCAGCTGTATGTGTTTACCTTAAAGCTACACATTAATTATATTATTAGAGTTCTTGACCTTCCGCCAGACAGACTACCTTTTTTGTTGGCAAAAGAAATAATAAGAAGAAAAATCTATTGGTTCAAGGAGTGGATGTATCTCAAAAATAAATACAATTGGGCAGTAAACTTAGCGAATATAACTAGTAATAATGTGCGGGAAAATACAAATTTAATTCTTAATCAGCTTGAAATAGAATACAAACAGCAATTTAAAAGTAAAGCCCAATCTGCTATCCACCATACTTTATATTCTCAACTGTCTTAACAGTTTAAGTAATAGTTATCTGAAGCTAACTAGCTTTGAATATATTAAATATTGCATTAATCAGAACTGAGTCATTGTCATTAAATTATAAACCATGGTCTAAAGATAGAAATTTCTGTTGTTCTTTATGTAATTTAAATGTTATTGAAGGTACCTCTCATTTCTTAGCAGTGTGCCCAATTTTGAAAGAATTCAGGATAAATTGTTTTAATAGTGTTAAATTAAATAAAGAAGAATGTTTGTTTTATTTAAATGGTGGAGACTGGATCAGTTTAGTTAAGTTTATCAAATCAGTGTATTATTACAGACATTTTGGAATCAAAGAATTTAATTTTTAGTTTAAATGAGAACATAATTATAGTTTCAAGATGTATTTTTTTTTTTTTTTTTTTAAGGATGAATTTCTCCTGTTATTTCAGTTTGGATTTATTTTTATGTGAAATAGGAGTATATGATTATTTTACTTCATCTATTTATTATTATTTTATTGATATGTTATTGTATTGTTTGTTGTTTATTATAATTGTCACTATTGTTTTAAAAATATTGAGATAACAACTTGACAGACGGTCGTAAGATCATTGTCTTTGTGATGTTTTGTCAATTTTTTTGTGACTGTGTAAGATAAAAAGAAAAAATAATAAACATCTTATCTATCTATCAGTCATTCTATTTCTTGAACTATCTTTTATAAAATTCATTTTGAAAAATAATATCTCCAAGCTTATGTAGAAGAAATGTGTATAATATAAATTCTGGGAAAATTCGAATAAAGCGGGAATTTTCCTTTTACATATGACAAAAAAACTTGAACAAAACACATAATTATATTGTTTCTTTTCAAATGTAAACTTTAATTAATTTAATTAATAAGTAAATTGTAAATCATTTGTCTGAATTAATACAATACAAAATTTTATTTTTATAAAAAACCAAATGAATACAAAGTACAAAATAGTTCAAAGCGACACGACTCTAAATTGACCAAAGAAGTGAATTCAAAATCAGATTGTGCTATGTTTTATCACAATAACAATGTTTATTGTGGTGATAGTATGTATGTATGTGTCGGGTTTGTGTGAAGAAACTCGTTAGTAAAACGACCACCATAAGTTGTATGGTTCAGTGAGTATGCGAATCAGTGTTGTTTCATTGGTGAAGCTAACAAAAAATATATCTTTCATATATTCCTTCACGTGCCAATAAAGTTTTTGTATATGCCATGTACGCCATTGTTTCACAATCATCAATTGTATGGATGATAGTTAAAATGTTGAATATGTGGTTGAGTTCGCAATGCTGGATAACATGTATGATTTATGATTACGAACCGGTTCTCATCCATCGTCAGAATAGGATTTTTCAATCAATTCGTGTGGAATGATGGCTTCAACTATGCGTTTTCATCACACACGACACTGGTTGATTATGTGTGAGAGGTTATAAATAAGGTTATAGAAGTATGTGTATCGCGTATATTACAGCAGAAAAGAATGATTACAAATAATGATTAAAAAAAAAAACAAACTAACTAACAACAATTTATATCTAAACGTGAGGCTGCACAACTATATTGCGATGCGAACAGCTTACTGATCAGTCAGCGGAGGACATAACATGAACATATAAAAAAAATAAAATACTTTTTAAACTGTCATGGCTGGTCAGTGTGATGGATGATGGATGCAAGAAATTATATCTAATGAAATGTTTTTGGTGATGTTGTGTGTTTGTGTGTTGGTAGGTTGTGTAGCACGAGGGTTTAGTAAAAGAGCTTGTAAGTATATATGTTTAAGAGAGAAGTATTAGTAATAATCAAGAAAACACTGGTTGATTAAATAGATTAAATAAGAATAAGATTTAATTAAATATATTATCTTTAAAGATATTTAAATATTTTACAATATCACAACTATATCTTAATAAATGAGATGTTTATCTAGAATAAAGGCAAATCTCTATCACTGGCACTGAGTTTAAGAGAACGATTCCTGAAGCAAGTGTTCTGTCTTTGATAGCAGAATGCAGACTGTCTTGAAGGAATATCTTCTCTTACAAAACAGTTGGCCAGGTGGCATTGTATTAATTTACGGATTCTTGAGCCTTTGTCTCTTTATAGCAATGACCTTAAATTATAGTACCTGGCTCTTTTCACTGCACTAAGATACACTTAAAATATTAACAAAATTCTATTTTTCAAACTATAAAATATTCTAAACTATTTTTCAAAACTATTATTTTCTTTCATTTCTTTCTTCCACTACATCAGCATAGGTTCAAAAAATTAACTTCAAATGCAACAAATGAATCGTTAAAATTTAACTATTACTATATAATAAATAATGTCTATTAAAAGGCAATTTAAGTCTTTTTGTAAAGATGTTATAATAGTGTAAGTTACAATGCTCTGTTTTTGTCATGGGATTTTCAATGCGTAGGGGCGATAGGAAATTTGAACAGTAATTTATATAAATAAGAATATATAAAGTTTAATGAAGAGGAATTTGTATATATGTTACTGGCAAAGAATGAAATATAGAATGCCTAGACATTTCATATAATACTATGCGTGGTTTATAGTCAGATACCAGATTAATACCATGCGTGGTTTATACTCAGATACCAGATTATATTTCTTATGATAGATTTTGTGTATTTGAAAAATATTCCTATTATTCATTTGTTAACTTGGGGAAATTCTATTGTAGTGTTTTCCAGTATAATAAATCATGGAATTCCAAGTGATGTTTTAATAGTTATGGTACTTTAAGTAAAATAATTTAACTTTAAAATGATTACTATTAAAATAAATTTTGAAATCGGGATGTAATAAACTAAATGGGGGCTCTCCGTGATGAATTTCATACTTTGCCGGTAACATATATATATATAGTTAATGCAATTAAGATAATAAAGAAACATTACAAGATTAATATAAGAAAATATATAAGATTGTTGATATAAATAAAAATAGATTTAAGATAGTGATAGTAAAATGTATTATATGAATTGTCACGTTTTTTCATAAGTGTATAAAATAATAGTTCAAAACTGAAATGCATGCCAGGGTTAATATTGTATAAGAAAATTTGCAAAAAGCTTGGTTGAAAAAAGGTAAATTTGAGATCAAGTACATGCGAAAGAAATGGATTTTATGAATTATCATTAATTATATTTTAAGCTTATTTATATAAAATAAAAGGGTTAGAAGTATTAAGTAGAATTAAAAATCAAAGTGATGGCTTGTTAAAATAAGATAGTGATTAAATGGTTAAACAGCATTATTAGATCAAGAATAATAAAGTGAAGTACAATTGGGGACTAACAGCGAGGTGGCTAACACTAATAAGTTTAGAGACACTCCTTATGTAGACTAAATCGCTTAAGAAGAAATGAAATTATAAAGAGTTATACTATGACCGCAACACATGTCTGAATGGTATTTATTTTACTTTTAACTAGTGTTTAATAGTAAAATAAACTAGTGTTTAATAGTAATAGTAATAGTTTAATAGTATATCTGCAAGGTTACTAATTTAATAATATACATTATTATCTATCAGAGAAAATCAGGTTTGAGAATGGAGACCCCCCTCCCCCACAATCTATATTATATTATATATATTATATATACCAAAATACAATTAGGACACACCCTATTCTCAAAATTTAAGTTTCACCAGCAATACAGGTTTTATGCTCCTTTGGGATTAGATTTTTAGGCGAATAGTTTTTATTTGTGTATAGAATAAATATAGAAAAATAAATCAGAAATTAAATTTATTCTGTTTTAAGAAGTTATCAAAACACATTATAATAATGTTCCTCATATCCTCATCGTTCGTTTCGAACCCTCCCTGACAATCCTCATCGACGCCTGAAATGTCAATGGCCACGAGACTTGCTCACACAAGTGAATGAACATTAACAATATTTATTAGGTAACCACTTAGTAGTTTCTCCGCTCTTTTGTTTTAAAATTATTCACGCACATTTATTAATGGCACTTATGCTGTGATAAATAACAATAAAAATTTAAAAAAAAAAAAAAATTCGTTTTTAAAATAAATTGTAACGTTTAAATTTTCCCTCTAAAGTATCTGAAATAATCATAATAAATAATACGTACAATAAATAAATAATACATATAATAAAGTTTCCTACTTTATTATAGATCTAATAATATTATTTATAACGTATGTATCACGTACTCCACCAATAACTTCAAAGAACATAATATCTCATGTCACAGAGAGAAAACATATTTTATGCTAGCTCCAATAGGTGACTTGCACAGATGTGTACCTTTCTATAAATCTATATACAACTTGTCAAATTCAGATATACATTTATAAATGAATTCGTATATGTTCACGCATTTCTGTGTATACGTTTCAAAAAAATATTTTCTGTCTTACCTTGTAAAAAATAGAAAATAATTTTTTGCTTCTGTGACAATTTTTTATTGAAAATAGAAACTTTGTACTTACTTTTCTTTTTCCTTTTTTTTTTTGCGTGGGAAGTGGTATATTGCTGCTGTGTCAGATAATCTATCGTAAATATATTTTGAAGCCTGTGAAATTGAAAATATTTTTACTTTTAAAAAAAGGAAGTTGATAGCGTAATTCAAGAATGAATATTGGCACAAAGTTCAAACGATATTACACTTTTTATATTGATTTTTTGCGTATTCTGCAATAAAACGGACAATTTATATGCTAATAAAAAGGCAGAAAACTAAGAACATGTAAATAGGAAGAAGTTAGGCGTCTTTCAGAGAGACCATCAGTTCGGGAGCATGAAGCTGGAAAGATACTACTGAAGTTTGTAAACTTTTCTGGGCATATTTAGATGAACAGGGAAGTTAGTCCTGCAAGTAATACAAAGAACTTGCATGGCAGATGGTTATTCGACAGTCTAAAGATGGGACTTCCTTAATAAAGAAGAAGTCACTAAAGCTACAAAGACAAGCTTACATAAACCTATGACCAAATCAATTAAGTCTTTTCAACCAGTTAAAGTGGTTTAGACACATTTTAGGACTGCGTGCCAACAGGTTAGCATTTAAAAAGTGAAAGTAAATGGAGAAGACTAGGAAAGAGATTAAGATCAACTTGGAAGGAAGGAATTAGAGAGGAATGTCCAAAAAAGAAGGAAGGAAATTAACCAGAAGTGGAAAAAATTGCAAAAATCACATTGCTGGACTTTGGTGGAAGCGGTGATATTCCACAATAACAAAGAGCAGCGACAGAAAATTGGGTTTTAGATTTTCTAATGGATTAATGATAAGAAACTAAAAATATGATGAAGTGAAAAGAAATGACGTGATGTAATTACTGTAGGCATGATGAAAGGCGTCGGTAATCCAAGAGGAAGCCATTAAATTTATTAATGCCACAAGCATATTTACCGATTTTAAATGATCCCAATAGAATCTCAGGTAGGAATTGGAATAAGGTTCCATGATTTGAGAGAATACAGAAGATTTGTAATGTCTGCAGTAGAAATGGCAGGGATACTGAAACTTTAGTCCATATTTTATGAAAATACCCACCAACAATACTAATAGATCTGCTCTAAAGGCACTTTACTTACTATAATCTTCAAAACTACTTAGTTTAAATTGAACAGGCGCTAAACTAGCTGTTCTATTAATATTAAATTTCCCATCTCTAAATTCAGCATTATATATAGATAAATCTTCACCACCTATAAAATATTATATTAGTCATACGCAAGACAATGTAAAACCCTGGATATCAGCTTAACATATTTACGTTTGTCATAGTGACAAAATCTCGCAAAAACGAAAAGTATGATTATTGCGAGAGAAAAGGCGACGTTAGGACTGAAGTGGGATATGAAAATGTGGAGCATGTAACTGTTTTTAAGTAGCTTGGCTGTGATATCAGTGGAGGCAGGAAGCTGAAGGAAGAAATAAATAGCTGAATTGGGGCAGCCGGCAGACATGGATAAGGAATTCCTCAGCAAGCAAGAAGTAACACAAAGCACAAAAATTGCCGTCTATAAAACACTCTACATCCCCACATTAGCGAGACATGGACCATGACTTAGAAATGGACGAATCGCTTTCAAACCGTAGAAATGAAATATTTGAGAAAGGTAGCTTGAATGACACGTCGAGATAGGGTTAAAAGCATTCGAATCAGAGCTGATCTAGCAGTAATTCCCTTCCAGGAAATTACTAAAAACTAAATGGTTAATATGGTTTAGAGAATGAATGATTGGTGATACACTAAGAGGGTATATTCAGCGAAGATTTCGGGCATTCGGCCAAGAGATAGGAAAAGACTGACATGGCAAGACAAGATCATGGTAGCATGCTGTGAGGATTTTATTCTTCCAGGACAGATGGGAATGATGGCAGCTGTGTCATACAACTACACCTAACGATAGAAGAGGTCTAGACTAAGTATTTTTCACATCAGAGACATTTTCCATAGTAGCCTGCTTCATTTTGTGGTCATCGACCGGTTTCGGGCGTTCGCCCATCTTCAGGATGCGTTTGGTTTGTCAGACAGTGTGATAACACAAACTTGCACAGAGCAAATTCAGTTTATACACTCAATTAATTAATTCAAAAAGAAACAGGCTTGGACACAATAGTTATTGTCTAGTAATCCACGATGATGGCGAAGCTGTGGAGACAGGTTGAGTAGGTGCTCACTTAAAATCAGCTAAGGGATGTTTCAAGCCATTGATCGTTGACAACGAAATGTTCCTTCCCTTACGGCTAACCGAATGAATTGCTTTGAAAAAGAGAAAGACCAGTAACCAGCATATTCTCTTCTTTTATTTTGGTCCACCTTTTCCGGCTTGTCTCGGCTCGGATAATGATAAAGCAACAGTTTCAGCATTCCTGATAGATCTTGCCGCGTTGATACACTATATATGCGTTGATAGAGTGTATAAACTGAATTTGTTCTGTGCAAGTCTGTGTTATCAGACTGTCTGACAAACGCATCCTGAAGATGGGCGAACGCCCGAAACCGGTCGATGACCACAAAATGAAGCAGGCTACCACGGAAAATGTCTCTGATGCTTTCCAGCTCTGCGGAACCAACCAACCACAACAATCATTTTTCACATTTTTGAATCAATGCGGCAGGATCTATCAGGAATGCTGAAACTGTTGCTTTATCATTATCCGAGCCGAGACAAGCCGGAAAAGGTGGACCAAAATAAAAGAAGAGAATATGCTGGTAAGTAGTCTTTCTCTTTTTCAAAGCAATTCATTCGGTTAGCCGTAAGGGAAGGAACATTTCGTTGTCAACGGTCAATGGTTTTAAACATCCCTTAGCCGATTTAAAGTAAGCAGCTACTCAACCTGTCTCCACAGCTTAACCATCATCGTGGATTGCTAGACAATAACTATTGTGTCCAAGCCTGTTACTTTTTGTTAATTTCTGTTTAGTTTCGAATCTTCATTCATCATGAGAGACAGTTTATCAAGAATGTATAAAAGCCACTAACTTCGGACTTCTTAATTTTAATCTCTGACAATGTCAGTAGTATATGAAAGACACTTAAAAAATTGGAAGTTAGCTATCATTTTAAGGAATGTGTTTTTTGTAAGTTCATGCAATTTTGTCAAAAAGTATACGAACAGTTCTCTTTAAATTGAACGCAAATAGTTCATTTAAGGGAGTTTTATTTGTATTCGATACATTTTTTCCCAGAAAACAGATTTATTTCAGAAGGGCGCTACGCGATTTAATTATTAGGATTTTCTTTAAAGAACAATTTCAATATATTGTACAAAACTTTTATGTCTATAATATTAAAGTGAATTTATAGAGTCGTGAAAATAGCGGTTTAAAAAAAAGAGTTTTAATTTGTCGTAATTCCAACTGATACTCAGATTTTTATTTTTATCTTCCTAAATAAGAAGAATTTTCAAGATATGAGCGTATTTTTAATTTATAGAATTAAAAGTTAAAAAAAAAAAAAAAATACGTTAGTGACGTATTATGGATTTAATGCGAGTCCAAGGTCTTGAAGGGACAGAATTAGGCTGTTACAAGACTGGGGCTGACAGTTCGATTATTTAATAAAAGCAATTCATTATTTAAGAATGAACCTCATGGAGTTCAAAAAAGTTATTCTAAATACAACTAACTGGCAAAGTTCAAAGTTACTATAATTTGCAATTAACATTTTTAGAAATTCCTTAAAAAGCAGATTAATTAGGAAATAAATAATTTTCCTTATTATTCTCTGCATTTCAATTATAAACTTTCTTCACCGCCCCCGCCCGGCAGAACTTCCTAATAATATTTCTCAGAAAAATGTTGGGAAAAAGTGGTAGTATTAAGTAGGTATACCTATTTATAAGAAAATCAGTGTAGCCGTTTTCAAGATATACGCAAAATATAATTAATGTAAAGTCATTCATCGATACCATGGGTAGATGTAATAAAATTTAATTATTATTTTCATTAAACTCGAAATATTTCCATAGCACTTAAATAATTATTGCTTCATTACATTTATTGTAGCTATCATAAAACTTTCCTAAAGTCAATTGACCTAGATTGAATCCTTCGCATTTTGGGCCTTTTATGACACCTAAACAAATATTAATTTTGGATTTTCCGTTTTGGGTGATGCTTTTCTCTTTCTTGCTTTCTCTCTCTCACTCTCTTATAGACAAACACACACACACACACACAGAACATTCCCTCAAAATTACTTTCTTTTACTCAATAAGAGGAGTGCATGCCAAGCTGTGGTTTATTGCGTGTACTGTGCTCGATTTCCAGACTTGGCCTTGAATTTTGTTTGATATTATTAATGTGTGTATTGTAATGTGCGTATCTTTTGGTATATAATCCTTATTAAGAAAATCCAAGTAGAATGTTTATGCGTATGTTGAGCCTGAAAGTAGAAAGATGAGTGAAAGCTATGAGTAGACAATATGTCCCAAGATAAAAGATCTTTCTTTCCACTACAATCAAATCAAACTCAAGTTTAGATTTTACACCATTCACACGGCAGCAGTACTGCGGAAGCAATACTGCCCGGGAGCCTTCCTGGACATCTCTCAAGCGTTTGATCAGGTGTGACACCCGGGATTAGTGTGGAAACTTAAGGGCATGCTTCCTTCCACTTATTATCTCATCCTCAAATCATATCTTGCCGATCGCCATTTCATGGTAGTCCAAGGGACCTAATTTTCTCCCATATTTCCCATTCACGCTGACGTTTCACAAGGAAGCATCTTGCTCCCCTTCTTTACCCAGTATATACTGCTGACCTCCCACTACATTCTAATAATGTCACCTTCACTTTCGCCGACGATATGGCCATCCTACCCCCTCATAATGATCCCGTCATGTCAACTCGCCATCTTCAATCCCATCTCTACATCCTCGAACCGTGGCTCCGAAAGTGGAGAATCAAGGTGAATCAACTCAAATCTGATTACATAGTCTTCACATTAACCCGAAAAACCCTTCCTCCTATACATTTCAACTATATTCCTTTACCTCCCGTCAAAAAAGTTCGTTAACTTGCTATCAATCTTTACAAAGGACTAACCTGGAATTCCGATACTCGACTAAAAAGAACTGACTTGAATAACAGATACAAAATACTAAAAAAAACTTCTAGACAAACGTTCGAAACTTACATTCCATAACAAACGACAACTATATTATTCTCTATTAGCCCCTATTTGGAGTTACGGAATCGAACTATATGGAACAGCCAGACATTCAAACCTTTACCGCATTCAGTCCCTACAGTCCAAAATCCTTCGCACCGTAGTCAATGCTCCCTCCTACATTTCCAATCACACCATCCACAAATATTAAAATTCCCTTCGTTTCTGCATTCAACTATTGGCAAATATGTATAAACAGAATACAACACACCTGATTACGTATTATGCTATTATGAATAGGACCTTCCCCTTAATCTTCTATAGAGCAAACGGTTCAATATTAAATACTGTATCAAACATTCTCTTAACAGATTTCTTCATACAATTTATTTAAAATCGATATTTAGAGTTTAATCGATATAGCCAAGTCCCGTTATCTAAAGTTCCATTCCCAACTATCCTCTCATTCAAATCCCCTTGTCCAAGCGCTCTCAACCACAATACTGCCCTCCCCTCTAACCCATCACGACGACTGAAGCGTCGATGGCCTCGCGAACATCGGCTTATGTATTCGGCTGTCTTGTAGGACAGTTGTGAGACTCCATCCTTAATCTGAGATCGCTGGATGGCAGTCGCTCATGTAGATCAGGTCATGTGTGCCGCACACATTAGACGTGTGGCATCAGGCATGTGTTCAGCCAACGCACACATTATTCACACGTTATCTATTTTACTTGTTGCATGTAACATGTGCAGTTGTAAAAATCAATAAAAATGTTAAAATAAAGAAAAAAAAAAGATTTTACATTTATAGAAAGCTAAAGGCAACATTTCACTTCCAATACTATGTAATAAAGACGGGGGAAATAAAAAATTCCAAACATCGATTTTAAATAAATTGTACGAAGAAATAAATCTGTTAAGAGAATGATACAGTATTTAATGTGAACCGTTTGTTCTATAGAAGATTAAGGGGAAGGTCCTATTTATAATAGCATAATACGTAATCAGGTGTGTAGTATTCTGTTTATACGTATTTGCCAATAGTTGCATGCAAATATCATTTTAACTTTATTAATGTTAGCCTAGATTTATGCATTTATGTTACACAGAATTTAATTGTGAACTGATACTAAATTAACATTATCGATCAATTTTGATTCAATTCAAACTTGGCATAATTAACGCTTAACATGATTTTCAAATTAACAGTAAATCACATTATATTTTCCCAATAAAGGATTTTATCGATATAGGTTATTTGAATTTATAAGATTTTTACTTCCACTTACTGCTGTAAGAGGCAGTATTACGATCTAAAATCTGTTTCAAATTTTTGAAATTAAGTATTAACCGGAACTATGTGTTTGTTACAGAGGCTCCTCTAAGTAAGAAAAATAAAAATGATCGAATGGTCTGTGTGCGTGAATGTGTTTCCTGTTTTGCATCCTAGTAGAAATTTCTTTTAAGTTTCAGAGCATATATCGTAAATTCATTTCATTTTTTGGCTGTTTTTTTATAATTGTAAAAATTACAGAGAGGTTGGTTTGACAATTCTTTTACACTGATAAAACTTTTTTTTTCTTTTTACCTTTTCGCTGAGAAAAAAAAAATCTGGTGTGAAACACTCACACAACTTTCTCTTACTCCTGTTCTCAAAATTATAATTGACAAATGTTATAGTTTTGTGTACCAAATTTAACGAAATTCGTCGAAAATTGAAAAAACAGTTCAGTA